>NW_024121299.1:451439-493519 GCF_016745375.1 Pimephales promelas | reverse complement strand
TGCCATTCATATTTAAAAGTAAGGATTTGTACAAACCCCAAACCCATTTTGTAAGTGACTATATAAGAGTTTTACCAGGCAGGCCATCACACAGGCAAAAGAAAATCCCATAGAATTACTTTTAAAACATGATTGAAAGCCACAAGAATGTACACTTAATTGACCACGGCTTAATATCACATGCTTTCCTGCTATATTTCAGACTATGGAGAGAATGAAAGTGAAAAAAGTTCCTCCCGTCCTGAAAAATGCTGACTGTAGTTTGTGTAGGCTAAATCATCCTGAATGCACAGGAACATGGAGAAGAAAATGAATATAAAAGTGAGCTTTTCATGGGTCAAAGCCATGGGTTCCCGAAAAGAAGCAGAATATGAACACTAATTGGGAACACTTATAAGAACCAAACTTTAAATGATAAGAAACTTCCATTTTTTTGGAAGTGAACAGTCAAACAACCATCAAAAAGGACTTAAAGACCCTACTATGTGATTACTACTATAAGATTTTTTTATGAAGCAAATACACTGATGAGTAAAAACATCCTGACCAAATGCTATGTATTAATGTCTGGGTAGAATAGGTGGTAAGAAAACAATCAGTTCTCGTAATCAACGTGTTGAATCCAGGACAAATGGGCATGCACTCTAAAAATGCTGGGTTGCTTTAACCCAAGTTTGGGTAAAATATGGACAAACCCAGCCATTGGGTTACATTTTTAAATTACATTTTTAACCCAATGGCTGAGTTTGTCCATATTTTACCCAAACTTGGGTTAAAACAACCCAGCATTTTTTAGAGTGTGGATAAAGATCTGAGCGATTTTGACAAGGGTCAAATTGTTATGACAAGCGATTGGGTTCACTGTAAAAACCCAAATCCTGGGTTGAGCCTTTTGGGTAATTTGTTTGGGTTATTTTTTTTGTGTAACAACCCACACTGGGTAAAATATGGAAAAACCCACCCATTGGGATACATTTTTAATTACTTTTTAACCCAATGGCTGGGTTTTTTAGAGTGCAGGTATTGAGTTATTTATCGCAGGCTTTTGCAACCTCAGACCTTAGAGCAGCTCCATCAAAATGGTGGAAAAGTCACAATTTTTTATAATAATAATAATAATTAAAATAAAGATGTCAGACGTTTTTGAAGATGGAGGAGAAAACGGGAGAAAATGAGATGGAATTTATCGGCCTTCCCTGCCTTTTTTACCCGGATTACACAGACAGATAACTTAGATGACGTTTCCAACATGATGATGACGTAATCCCTGGCGCAACGCAGACCAGCACAAGATGAAGAATTAGAGGCGTAGCAAGCTTTTGAAAAGTGTGGGGGATGGATGTGTCATTTAAATTTGGGCATGTTAAGTAGACCCCTGTCCCTCTAGGGGGGTTCGGGGGCATGCTCCCCCGCAAGAAAATTTGGTACATTTTAAGGTTAAATGCATCAATCTGGAGCACATTGAGAGCTCAAAATTAAGAGCTTCAACTGGATTCGACCCAGGCCTGTGCACGTTGAACAACGAAAAAGCATTGACTTGTTGCTTACCTAAAGAGGGCTCAAACATCTTATAGTTATGAAATCGAGTCTGTCATTATATTCTATTATTTACGCTATCAAAATTACAATACTTTTGTCCTAATTTCTTCACTTGTAAGAAATAAACCCTTGAGCTTTTATTTAGGAGAAAAACACAGAACACCATGCTGATCGTGTGAGCAAAGAGCGCGTTTTTTTTTTTTTTTTAAATCACGCAGCATTACAAACAGAATGCCTAAAGCAAGTCTTGTACTGTTTATCCAAAAATACGAAATATAATAATGAAAACACTGGACATGTCAATAAAACATAAACATAACATCTTCCCAAACACATATCAAGCTTATTTAAAAACCTCGAAAGCATAAACACTCATTCAAAGTACCTGGAAAAGGGAGATGTAACCATAAGTTCCCGCCTCCTCAGCACGAGCTGACCGATACATCTAACACATCAAGAGAGGCGGGACTTAAGGCAGAACAGCCAATCATCAGCCGGACACACTCAAAGCAGGTGTCATGTTCGAGAGGAGACAGCCGCAGCGAGCGCGCACACACACACTGAGCGCCAGAGAAACGGAGGAGCGACTGTAGGAAGGCGTTTGTGTAAAACTGCGGAAAAACGGCAGAAAAAGTGCGGGTGTTGAACACTCTCACCGAGAAAAGTGTGGGTGTTAAAACACCCACATCCCCCACGGTTGCGACGCCCCTGTGAAGAATTATAGTTAAAAAGTATATAAATGTGTTTTTTTTTTTTTTTTTTTTTTTAGAAAATGACCGATCGTTTCGCTAGATAAGACCCTATTCCTTAGCTGGGAACGTGCAGAGCCTTTTGAAGCACTTCAGAGCCCTTTGGACTTCAAAACGGTTGCAATTGAAGTCCATTGTGTGAAGCAAAATCCTGAAATGTTTTCCTCAAAAAACTTAGAAAGAAAGACTTGAACATCTGGGTGAGTAAATTTTCAGGAAATTATCATTTTGAGGTAAACTAACCCTTTAACCCAACATGTGTTCTGTCCTATATTTACCCAGCCCCTGGGTTGGAAACAACCCAAATTAGGTTGTTTTTAACCAAGAGTTTTTAGAGTGTTGATCCCGGTCAGCAGTGGTGATTTACCAACAGTGGTCTGAGGACAAACCACAAACTGGCGCCAAGTGTTGGGCGCCCAAGGCGAAGGCTAACCCTTCCAAGCCAACAGAAGGTTTACTGTGGTACAAGTCCACACAATTTTAATGATGGTTATGTGTCATGTGTCAACATCACATTCTGCTGTGTAAGGGAATGTAAGCCGCTGACCAATCAGAATGTCTAAGACAGGGATGCCCAACCTTGCTCCTGCACAGTTCATCTCCAACCCTAATCAAACATGATCTGCCTTTAATTTTCAGGTGATCCTGAAGACCTTAATTGGTTGCTTCAGGTGTGTTTTATTAGGGTTGGAGATAAACTGTGCAGGACAGTCGAGCGGCAGGAGCAGATGACCCCTGTCCACCATTGAAAACGCCTACAATGGGTATGGAAGCCTTTGGAATTAAATAATAATAATAATTCGTTACATTTATATAGCGCTTATCTGGACACTCAAAGCGCTTCACATAGAAGGGGGGGATCTCCTCAACCACCACCAATGTGCAGCATCCACCTGAATGATGCGACGGCAGCCATATTGCGCCAGAACGCTCACCACACACCAGCTTACTGGTGGAGAGGAGACAGTGATGAAGCCAATTGGTGTATATGGGGATGATTAGGAGGCCATGATGGACAGAGGCTACTGGGCAAATTTGGCCAGGATGCCGGGGTTACACCCCTGCTCTTACGAAAGACATCCTGGGATTTTTTATGACCACAGAGAGTCAGGACCTCGGTTTAACGTCTCATCCGAAGGACGGTGCTCTTTTTTTGACAGCATGGTGTCCCCATCACTTTGCTGGGGCGTTAGGACCCACACAGACCACAGGGTGAGCACCCCCTGCTGGCCTCACTAACACCTCTACCAGCAGCAACCTGGCTTTCTCAGAAGGTCTCCCATCCAGGTACTAACCAGACTCAGCCCTGCTTAGCTTTAATGGGCAACCAGTCTTGGGCTACAGGGTGATATGGCTGCTGGCAATTGGACCTTGAAAGTGGAAGAAGGTCTGGTCTGATGAGTCCTGTTTTCATTTCCATCAGGTGGACGGCCATGTGCACCGTGATCCTGGGGAAGAGATGTTGGATGGCTGTTGGACGACGACAAGTCAGTGGAGGGAGTGTGATGCTCCGGTCAGTGCTCTGCTGGGAAACCATGGGTTTGGCCATTCATGTGGACGTAAATATGACACGTGCCACCAACCTAAACATTGTTGCAGACCAGGTACACCTCTTCATGACAATGGTGTTCCCTTTTAGGCGGATAAAGCACACTGCCACACTGCACACATTGTTCAGCAATGGTTTGAGGAACATGATGAAGAGTTCAAGGTGTTGCCCTGGCCTTCAAATTCCCCAGATCTCAGCCTGTTGGACCAACAAGTTCAATCCATGGCGGCTCCACCTCGTAACCTACAGGACTTGAAGGATCTGCTGCTAATATCTTGGTGCCAGACAGACACCACAGGACACATTCGGAGCTCTTGTAGAGTCCATGCCATGTTTTGGCAGCACGTGGAGGACCAACAGCATATAGGGATGTATAAGTGGTGCTTGCCTGTGCGAAAGACGCAAGGGTGTTGTAGTTGCTGTGCCATTTCAGCCGGTTCTCATCCCAAGGCGTCATAAATTGACGCTTTTGACATTTCGTCTACATCCAACGCATATGGCACCCTTTACCGTCAATATGAGACGTAGAAGGCGCCTCCTAGTGGTCTTACCCTAACCCAGAACTAAACCTACCAATAACCGAACAAAGCTCTAAGCGTGTTATATAGACACTAAAGGGTGCCATGTGCGTTGGATTTAGAAGAAATTTCAAAAGCGTCACTATATGATGCCCTAGGATGAGAATGTGTTGGCCAGAACTACGGTGTTCGGAGTGATTTTAACATGATGTCATTGTACAGATAGGTGTCTAGGTGGTAATAAATTACCTTTTGGTTCCATACTCAAAAACAGTCAACACAAAAAAGATTTTACAAAACTAGAGATGTCATATTAACATGTTAAGATATTATATATGCTTTAATTGGGATTATTTTATTCTATTGAGTTTATACCAAGATTTTTTAAACCAAATCTGCATTTCATTTTTCTCCTAGTATCTCCTTTTTAGTGTGACATACTTAAGTATAATTTGCACCTGAATTTATTTTTAGGAGTTTTAAGGTAATATTCTTTGTAAAACAGCTTTGGAGCAGTATATTTATTGAAATAGTTCAAACATTTAACGAATAGTGAGCAGAAAAAAGTTTCAAGATACAAGTGTGAGAGATGTGGGCGGGGTGCTCAAAAATTCAAGCTTGCAGATGAAAAATGAAACAAACAGATGGATGAATCATTCATAATGAGATCTAGAACATTGACAAAACAGATGCCGACTTTACTACAAGCTAAATATTTTCAAGATAATGTTTTTAATAATTTCCTTTGTCTTTAGTACAATGACTATTTGCCAGTTATTTAATTTAGTCTTTATAACATCATGCTTATGCTTACTATTTCTAAAATAGTACTAAATGGAACTGCATTCATGAGAATCTATCACACTTATATTCTAGGAAGGGGGTCCCTCACAAGGAGATCACCATATTAAAAAATGTTTCATTATGGCCACCAATAAAGTTTTAGAAAGTTTCCAAACTATAGACTCCACACAATTGTATAAAGGTACAACAGAAGTACACACTTGTAACTTTCCTCATATCTTCTGGTGGAAACTTGGAACTCAGGAGGGTGCCCAGTATGAAATGAGACCTGATGCTGTCAATACTACAGTAATGAGGGTTTGGAAGAGGCCCTATATCACTCACAGAAGCCTGTTCACGTGGACTAATGTACTGGATAGACTATATTCCATATGTGTTCGAGGAAAAGACAGGCAGTTCTCCAAAAGCAACCATGCTCTCTCCCATTATATCCACGCTATATATACTCCTCCACCTCTCCCACTCTCTCTCACCCATAGGTATCATTGTCAACTCAACACTTCCACAATTCACAACATGCCAAACTCATTTCCTAAACTTCAGAAACCCAAACTTCTAACGTTACTGTAACTTTTTGATGATCTACTCTTCAAAACTTGAACTTTCAAACTTCAGTCCTGCAACTTGCTGTTCAGCTACATTACACTTCTACTTTTTCCCTCACCAACTTCGCAAAAATTAACGTTGCATAGTGGAGTGTTTGTGTGAGATTTTAGCTTGTTGTGAAATTCACTGACACTGTAAGTTCGAACATGACATGTTGACAAAGTATTTTCTTTACATTCCTTTAAATAAATATATCTTTCGAGGAACTATTGTTGTTGTTGCGCGGCAACAAATATGGCATTATTCATTAAAATACCAACATAACGCTCGTGCAAGAGAAAAATTAAAGTCCAAACCTTTGAGCTTGATCTGGTCTATGAGATCATTTGCGCGTGCCAGTTGGAGATGTGAGGTCGCCAGTTTGGGATCCGAAAAAGTTACAGTTAATGGGGAAAAAAAGCGCGAAATAACTACACATCCATGGCTGAACTAGATTCTAACGTTAATGGACACCCTCGAGAATCATTCGGGCTTTGTGTGTCCTTCACATTCCAAGAGAAAGAACATAAACAGCAGTAGAAATCCCACCCTCCGTGCACGAGCATTCTCTCATTGGATGGAGACATGAAAGCAGCCCAGTGTTCGAGATCAGGAGACCAGCGAGAACAAAACACGAAACCCGTTCAACTACTTTAAACGTCCTCGCTCTGTTTCTAAGAAAGACAAGTAAAAGAAAAAAAGACAAACAAAAATCAAATAATTAAAAAGGATGTGGAAAGAAATAAGAGCGGTAAAAGAGGTTCTAGGTCTAATTCTAGCAAATGTGAGGTAATCCATTTAACTCTGCAAATAATAATTTATTTAAAAATATGCTCACATTAACTCTTGTTTGTATGTCTAATATGTCAACAATGTAAAAAATCTCTCATTCAGTAATGAGTGAGATGATTTATCATTGCATTGATATTTTTAATTCAAAACGGCAAAATTACATTTAAAAAGTTGAGTAGCTAATTTGCATAACTGCATTACTGTGGGTCGTTAAACAGCCATCGTAAAAGAGTCAAATATTAACGCACTTGCACTTAAAGGAGTAGTTCACTTAAAAAAATATGCTGATAATTTACTCACCCCCATGTCACCCAAGCTATCAATATCTGTCAATCTTCAGTTGAAAAGAAATGAAGGTTTTTGATGAAAACATTCCAGGATTTTTCTCCATATAATGGACTTCATTGGGAACCAAACGGTTCAAAGTCCAAAAGACAGTTTCAGTGCAAACTGTTCAAAGGGCTTTAAACGATTCCAGACAACGAATAAGGGTCTTATCAAGCGAAACGATTGGTCATTTCAAAAATGAATAAGTTTAAGTTTTATAAGCACAAATGCTCGCCTTGCTCTGTTCTGTGATGAGTGTTTGTGACTCTCCTGTTCAAACTCATTCATCAAAATGAACAAATCTTTTTTCGAGTCATGACTCGAAGGATCCTAGGTAAGGCACTTATTCATCGTCTGGTGTCGTTTAAAGCCCTTTGAACAGTTTGCACTGAAACTCTCATTTGGACCTTGAACCATTTGGTTCCCATTGAAGTCCATTATGGAGAAAAATCCTGGAATGTTTTCATCAAAAACCTTAATTTCTTTTCGACTGAAGAAAGAATGACATGGATATCTTGGATGACATGGGGGTGAGTAAATTATCAGCAAAAGTTTTTTTTTTTAAAAGTGAACTACTCCTTTAAAAGTGTTGCGTAAATTTCGGACATGGGCTACTTCTAGTCACATACTGATTTTCGCCTATATAGCAGGGCCGTAAACAAGTTCCTCCAATAATTGGAAATGGCCATGTTGTTTGAGGCCACCATGATGGCCACAACAGCGCTTGTCAAAAAATTGAACATTGAGGATTTGAACGACACTGTTCAGTTTTCAGCTATGGTATCATTTCCCCATCCTCCATTCCGCTGGATCCCCAGGGTACATTTGGTCATTGGACCGGACTGCAAATAATTCTTCCCTATAAGTGGGTCAGAGCCCGGCCATTCTGTGACAGTGTGGCACTGGGTTTTCTTGCCAGAGAACTGGCCATAATGCCACAATGAGACATTGGCAGAAAGCCCAGTGTGGCCATGAGACGCTGGAAATAATTGAACGGAGACCCACTTAGATACTAAAAGACAGACCCAGTAAGAAAGAGAACAAACTGGTTAGCATTTTTGCTGCTTGCAATGAATATAGAAATCCTTTGATTTTATTGTCATAGCACCCGAATACATTTCTAAAGCATTAGATACACAAATTGTTTTTTCTATCTATAGTGGGAACTGAAAATGTATCAATAATTATTAACATTTGGTCTCAAACTATAGCTAGCCACTACTGAGTTCATTTATTTAAACTTGCAAACATATTAGAAATTCTAACCTGTTGCATTTTATTTTAATCTTTACTTAATGTTTAATGCTTGAAAATAATTCTAATAAAATAAATGCAAAACATAATTTTCATAATACACGATTCAAACGTTTGTGATCAGTAAGATAATTTATTACTTTTATTAAGTGACAATAAAGACAATTATGCAACAAAATATTTCTATTTCAAAGAAATGCTGTTCTTTTGAACTTTCGTTTTATTAAAGAATACAATTTGTTTTTCTAATTTTCAAAAAAATATCAAAATACTCTCAGCAAAATTGATAATAAAAAGGTTTCTTCAGCAGCAAATCAGAATTATTTCTGGAGTAATGATGCTGTAAATTCAGCTTTGAATCACTGGAATAAATTACATTTTACAATATATTCAACTAAAAATATGTTTTTTAAATTAACTAAATTTAAAAAAATAATTATAGATGATTTAAAATTGGACTCAAATTTACATGCATTTGAAAACCATGACAGGGACTAAACAGATCATTTTTAAATGAAATCTTTTATTGTTTAATGCACTGCCTCACACATACACTGGATTCCTTTGTGATGTGCAATATGGGACAATTACTATGAGAATGTGATGGCGAATGGCTGCGACTAGATTTGCCGAGTACTAATCTCAAGTTTAGAGTCGAGCAGAAACACTTCCACATCTGTAAGCACAGAATCAGATGTGTGTAACTCTGAGCCGTTTCGTTATGCCACGACAGAAAGAAACATCTCCACACCCGACCTCATTCCTGTGTGTTCAGCACAGCATATAAAGGCAACTATACGAATACAAAAATAAAATCAAATAAAAGCAACCATTTGCCAGACTTCCTGCTCATACACAGATAACACAATACATTAAATCACAAAGTTACACCGCAAAAAAAAAAAAAAAAAAAAAAAAAACTGGTGGGGGAAAGCCACGTTAGAAAGAACAAATCATCAAAAAGAAGTGTACACCCAATACCCTGAATCCTTCGTGACCCTAGGAACCGAGGGTAAACGCTAGACGGTGTTCACCGCTGCAGTCAAACACACACATCCACGTGGCAGTGCAACCCCATGACCGTAGCGAAAATACGGAAATAAAAAGTCATCCAAAAACATTGTTCTAAACATTTCAATTTATGGGTTTGTTTTTGACGTATATGCACATGAATGTTTGTTCTCTCTCAAAACATATACACTCGATTCATCGGCAGATATGCCTGGTTATAGCGCACCAGGGGCACTTAAACGGAGTTATTTCACCCTGTAGCTTTTAATCCTCCCGTGTCGGGGTCGAGGACGCGCCGTTTTTCGTTTAAAGCCCCTGTGCATCCGACTTCTCTTTTCTCCGAACACTTCCTGCACCCTCCCTTCCTTACAAACCTCCATCTTTTCCCCTGGAGACACAGATACAGATAAAGTTGGAGAGAGAGAGAGTGAGAGATTGAGAGAGAGGGGGAGTGAGTGTGCGATCAGCTGAACGCCGAGCCGACCCCTTGCGTCCCACGTCGTCTCTCAGCCCATCTCTTTCCACTGCCTGTAAAACTCGGTGATGTTCTTCAGCTCCATGCCTGCCGCTGCCACCGCCTGGACAGACACCTACAGCCAGACCAACAGAAAAACTGTGTAAACACCAGTACATCATAGAAACGGACATTACGACCAAAACCCCAACGGGTTTTACGGAGAAACATCTGGATAATTCTACTCGGTTGGGGAGTTACTAAGTAAAAGATGTGATGCTACGAAATAGCATAGCTTTTCTAATTAAGATATTAGAAAATAGAAACATGTACGAAATAACACGTAAAATTCGAGAAAATTATTGCAGTCTAATTAAAAATATTGATTTAATTTGAATTAATAATAAAAAAAAATGGTTTAAATGAATGAGTCACTTATAAAGACTTGTTTCATTACCAGATGAATCAGCATTGTAACCCCTCAATCGGGTCATGGGGTCTATACGATCCCAATTGACTTTTACTTAATAAAAAAAAAGGTTCCCTTTATCTCAGTGGAATAAGATGTTGTGACTTTTCATACATTATCTATCTATACACACACACACACACACAAAAACTGGGCTTGATTCGGTTGTTCTGAAGGTATGTAAAAAAAAAAATGTTTACACTTCTGGTCTTCAAGGTCAATATGACCCCACATTGAAATGAATGAGATATATAAAAAAAAACGAAATATATTTTCTTTATGTACAATTGTACGGCAAAAAAAAAATAAAAAAATCCTGCATTAATCTTAAATAAATTTATTTAAAAATTAAATAAATTACACATAAATGCAGGCCTAGTACTAGAGCATAAATGCAATGCATCATAAAAAAATTATATTTCATATGCAAGCTAATGGTGTAGTTGAGGAATTGTGTGGTATATGGATACAAAAGCACTTTATATCTCCAAAAACACAACATAAATGAATAGATGAGAAGTAAACAAAAAAAAAAGAATATATTATTTGTATGATTAAAAATGTGTATTTTTTGTACAATTACTCAATCAATTGTTGGGGTCGTATAGACCCCGAAGCCCAAAAGTGTAAACAGGAAACGAAGACCATTTGTAGGGTTAAATGGATCTCTAGAATGAATGTTTTGATGACAAATGCATTTTTAAACAGTCGCTTGTCGTCACCTACAGGTGTGACAATGTAAATGATACAATCATTTGAAGCATCAAGTTACTTTCAAAAGGTGATTTGATCATTTTTTTTTACTATAAGCTTTTATCCCAGTACTTCTGTGGTTATTTGAATTACTACATCACAGAAATAATGATACTGTGGTTGAAAAGTTGTTTCATATGTGACCCTGCAGTCATATGGGTACATTTTGGCTGAGAGTTACATTTTTTGAAAATCTGAAATCTAAGGGTGCAATAAAATCGAAATTGTGAGAAAATCGCCTTTAAAGTTTATGTTCATTTATGTTTGTGTTTGTGCTGCATCCACCCACAAAAACAAATGTTTTATTTATTTACAGTAGGAAATTTACTAAATATCCTCATGGAACAATCTTTACTTAATATCCTAATGATTTTCGACATAAAAGAAAAATCGATCATTTTGACAATACAATGTATTGTTGGCTATTGCCACAAATATACCCGTGCTACTTGTGACCAGGGTCACATATAAACATGACAAGACAATTGCTCTCTCTGGCTCAGTGGCAGCACCAAAGCAGATTGATACTTTTCGTGTGATCAATGCTTTAATAGACACAGTTATTGTTGTCATTTAAAGAATAAGATCACGTGGGTGTTCGAATCGAGTTAATCTTTAAATGATTAATCGTGCAGTTCTCATACTGTTATACATTTTTGGTCATACTGCCAACCAATACCACTATAAAAGCCTATTTGGAGTCTTCTAACGCACAACTGACCTTCATGGAAGCTGATCTTTCAGTCAGCTCCTCCAACGAGTGTCCTGTCAAAATGGTCACCATGCCAGCGGTGTCTTCATCTCCACTGCTCTGAGATCCCGTCAGCTGACGACAGCTGTCCACCATCTTATACAGGTGCCTGCCAACAGGAACAATCAATGCAGCGATGCAGTCTGCAGAAAACCCTACAGGGGCTTTAAAGGGGTGGTGAAATATGATTTCACTTTAGTAACGTAAGTTAGTGTGTAATTTTGCTGTTTGAGCATAAACAACAGTATCAATGTAACAACGCTCAAAGTTCAAAGCAAAGGAAGATATTTGCTTTTAAAGAAAAGGACTACAACAAACGGCTGGTAGGGACTACACGACATTCCTCCTGGGTTAGTGACATCACCAACCCTAAAATGTGCATAAACCACGCAGTCCATGTTAAGAGGAAGAGCTGTTGTATAAGAGTACATGTGTGAGTCTGCTCAAACTTTAGCATTCATCTTTTCACATGCAATAGAAAGTCACTCTGTCTGCATCTCACAATATGAGCGATTTATAGATTACATGACAGAATATCCTAATTGAAGATCGTTAACTCCACATCAGCAACATAAATTCATCAACTAACCATTCAGAGACATCCTGTTGTATTCTACATGTTGTCACTTCTTCTTGAGCATCTCCATCTTTGACTGACTCCGTTTAAACGTTAAGGGAGAACAGTTTGTCATTTTAGTGTGTCTGCGTGAGGAAATCGCAGCTGCTAACACACACAAGCTCTTGAAGCCCCGCCCTCTGCAGCAGCTCATTTGCATTTAAAGGGGCAGGCAAAACTTTAACATGCTATATAAAAATCTCTGTGGGATATTTTGTGCTAAAACTTCACACACACACTCTGGGAGACTTATCTTGTGAAAATGGCATTTTACCACCCCTTTAAAATCCCTTTGCTCTGAAACAAGAAGTGAAAATGATAGGGCTTACCATGCTTCTATGTCCTGTCGCTTTAATTTGTCCCTCTCAAAGCTTCTTCCCGACTCTTTTTGACAGCGGATGTACCTGTTTCATAATAAGTACGAGTAAATGCTCAGGCATGACACATTACATCATTGACTTTGACTGTTTAATGGTGCCGTTAGAATCGGGCGTCATGCTCTACAGTTCTGCAGTCTGGAACAAACAGAGCCACAATCCTAGTGTGCGCTGAGCATAAGATGTACCTGTTCCCTTTCCGAAACTCTGTCTCAAGGAAGCGGATGCCATCTCTCGCTCCAGAGTTCTCTTTCTTCAGCATATCCAGACCATCAATCACTGCAAGAGATCAGAAATATATATTGATTGATCTTCCCTGGCGGCTAGCACCTTCTGAGCAAAATGCCCATTTAAGATTACTTTTCATTACATATGAGGTGCCAAACTGAAGATGTTTCGATCTTAAATTATTCAAAGTGTAGTAATTAAAAAAAACGAGTGTAAAAACTGTTAGGCTATTAAAAATATTTGCACATAAAATCAGAGGGCTGCCAAGGCTCCCACTCTTTTTTTTTTTACCAATGAATCTCCATTTACATGTAATTTCCCATTTCTAGAAAGAATAAGGATTGTTTAAAATCATTTTGAGTCATGTTAATGAATCATTCAGAATGCTTTGAAAGAATGTTTTGCCCATTTCAGGCTTAACTATGATTTACAGTCTAGTTTGTGCAGTTATTTTAGCAACGTTTATATACTGTTACAGAATTTTTATTAATAAACATGAATAAGCTTTATATTTTTATTGTTTCTTTTTAGTTTTCATTGCAATTTAAGTTTCAGTAATTTTGTCATTTTTAAAAATATTTTTATATTGCGGCAGTGGCTCAGTGGTTCATGTAGTTTGTCTACTCGTCTTGTTGTGAGCACAACCATGTGCCCTTCTGTTTAGGTATGTTTTGTCTGTTTGGAGCAAGCACATGGCTTCCTGCATGTTTCCTTGTGCCATGTGCTCGTCTATTGTGTAGCACTACCCATCTTGTTATCGGTTTATTGGTTAGTGTTTGCTCCTGATTTAATCATTTGCCCCACCTTTTTACCTGCCTTGCTGTTTCCCTATTTCTTTTCCTTGTGTTTGCCGTCCTGGATCATCATTGTTGGTTATGGCATGTCCTTGTATATTGCCAAATCGTCAAAGTCAAGTCTGTTCGGTTCAGTTTTTCCCCCTCGGGGTAGTTTTTGTTTTATTTTTATTATTTAATAAAGAAATTAAACCCTAACCTGCATTTGAGTCCTCGCTCCTACCACCATTGTGACACTTATTTTGAGGACAGAACCACCCGATCGAGAGCTGGATGAAACATATGAGCACCCATCTGTTTTCAATGTAGCTAACTTCGGGCAGCTTCATGTCATCTACGCACTTATTAAACTTTGACAGGTGAGGCAATGTTAAAAGATGGTCACCGCGACATTGTAACATGCTGTGCTTTTTGAAACAATTTTAATAGCTTCTTTAACGTTAGATTATCAGCTCTGAAAATATAATAATCGTACTAGAAACACCGGAGAACGAAAATGTAAAGTATACGCTACGAGTCGGACGAGACAGCGTTATTTTGGCTTCATTTAAATAACCGAAAATGATTTTTAATAGTTTTAGTTAGCAAAGTAATTGATTGAATTAATTTCCATGACATTTCCAGGCTCTCCTGAAATGTCCAGATTTGGACTCGTGGACTGACCTGTGCGAGGGATGATGATGATGAAGCAGCCGCTGGCAGCCAGCTGTCTGAGCAGCCCCAGGTGCTGGCAGAGAACAGCGGTATCTGGCACCAGATAAGGAGACATGGAGGACTGGGCTTTGGGTTGCTGCAGACTGCCCTCCAGCTGAGAGACCTCCAACTGCAGAGAGAGACAGACAAGGAAATGGTTCATTACTTCTACAATTAATTGAGTCCATTTGGATAAATGCTGTGAAGACGACGTGCATCAATGAAAGTTAAAAATAAACCCAACAGCTGGCCTGACCTGTAGCCGCAGCTGGGCCATATCTCTCATGAGCCGGTTTCTGCGAGCTTCCTCCTCCGCCTGCGGATGAGATGAGGCAAGGTCAATATCACGTCTGTGTAACCTCAAAACATTACTCAGATTTGACCCTTAGTAAACACAAGGTGTGAATAAGCAGCTAAATATATTTTTGTCCTTAAAGAGGAAGAGAATTACATTTAATAGACTGGAAAACACAAACTCAAAAAGAGTGGTGATTTGTCCATGTTTCTTTCTTTTTCTTTTTTTTATAAGAATAACCTTAAAGTGCACTTAAAGAGATTAATGGTTAAACCACAGATGAATATGACCTTACAATTCTGGGAAGTAAAATACAAAAAAAGGCACACATTTCAACTTCAATATTGTAAGAGTGAGGGAAAATATAAGGACAGAGAGATAAGCATTACATTTAAACTATAAGCATTGGATCTTTTGTCAATTTTAAGATGGTTTTGGAGATTGCATTTATTTGCATAACATGCCCTTATTGTGCCAATGAAGTTGAGTCATGCTCCTGCTTCAGATTTATGTTATACTATGCATATTTCTTGTTTTCAGTTTCTTGTGTACACTAGCATTCAAAACACTTGACACTGACAGCACAGGTTGATATTTTTGAAATATTTGCAATATTATTGTCTGTGACCATAAATGACTTACTTGCATTTTTTAATTACGTTAGAATTATTGCACTCGATCACACAAGCCACAAATCAATAGTAGGTCAGCTCATATGCGTGGTTTGCCAGATTGTAAAGATTAAGAAAAACATCTGGCAGAAAATGTATCTTTTTAAGAGGAAAGTTCTGATTGGGGGATTTAAGCTCATGATCAGTAGCGGCTCGTGACCCTAAATTTAGGTAGGGCAGAATCTGGGTCTTAGCGCTTGTTTATGATAACATGCATAGGATGATGCGTTTACACTTTTTCCTTTTTCTTTATTGTGTTATGTAGCTGATTGTAAGTTACAAAGCTCAAAGTCTCCTATAAAAAACACCTAGATTGAATTCTCCCATGCAGACCTATGTCACTCTGTGGAAATATTTGCATAATGCCACCCAAATGCCTACTCAAAGAAAGAAGGCGTGACTTCAGTGGTCAGTAGTGTTGTCACAACCATGTTGTGGAGATACTGTGTGTTTCTATATGAAAGCAAAAGCTGCACTTTATTCGGCCTTCTGGAAGTGGAGGTAATTAGGAATCAGTGGTTAAGATTTATTTACAACACGGTTCCAGGACAGTACAACTCAAATGTTCATGTGTGTGAAGTGCATTTTACGTCTGATATCAGATCCATTTTGCCAATCGGAAAACAACAGATCAGAACACAGAGAGATGACTGAAGGAACAAATAAATAAAGCTGGAATTGAATTCAAGCTTACAAACCTAAACCAACAGAAGAGTCTTCTTAAAATACAGCAGGACTCTCAAACTCTGAGCTTGGGTTAACAGCAGGGACAGAGAGTTCACGCTGACTGCAGTGGTCATGATTTGGTGGCGTCTTAAGAGAGAGACCCGCGCTGTTGACTACAGCCTTATTCCATGAATGCCTGGCAGTCTATGACATGCTTTTCATTCGCAGACCCTGAAGGTTTTAATGAAATTGTACCAGAAAGGGCCGCCTCTTCACCGGCACAGCAAGGTGGCACTTCAAGCATCATTTGTTCTACCCGTAAGGGCTGCATGGTTGCTTGGCAACATACGGCTCTCAAGCAAAAGCTCACAAATGTGGCGAGGTTTTATGAAAAAGCCTCGTTTTCTTTACCGCAGACATGTCTGTGTAGACCCTATCATTTAGAGGCACTTTCCATGACTATTTTGGCATGTTTTTAAATGCTACAGCTACACCAAATCACGAGCCAATGCACCGAATACACAAAAGAAATCAGCAGATTTACTGTTTTCTGAGAAAATAGTTTCTAGTGCAAACTGAAGCAAATCTATTATTGTTAAACTAATACTTTGGTTTGTTTATTTCATACATTACAATTAAATGTCATGTCTTTTACCATGCGGAACTGGGCCTTGGCCTGCTGAATCAGATTCTCCTGCTCTGATTGGCTGATGCTGGTGAAGATGCCCGCCTCTGGGTTGAAGTGTAACACGTTGCCTTGGAGACTTGTGAGGAAGTGACCAAAGCTGCGAATGCAGCACACGCGCACCACACACTGGACAGCACAGAGAAAACAAGACATAAATGAAGAACATGAGAGAAAGCAAAACACAATTGCACTTGGGTAATTTAATGAAATCCTCTGCACACTAATTAGCTGGAAGCAGCTACTTGATTTTCCCTAAACAATACATTATGACACTCAAGCTGGGATGAGTGAGAATCCTAAGAAATGTAATGATTCCAACTTTTTTTAATAGTACTTTTGAAAGCACTAAATAATTCATCCCAATATATATCATTATTTGGAGCTTTCAAAAGCACTACTAAAACATTTGGAATCATTACATTTATTATCAATGTTGGAAACAGTTGTGCAGCTTAATATTTTATTTATAATCAATTATACTTTTTTCATGATTCTTTGATGAATAAGAAGTTGAAAAAGAACAGCATTTATTTAAAAAAGAAATATTTTGTAACAATATACACAACCAGTCAAAAGTTTGGGGTCAGTAATTATTTTCTTTCTTTTACTGAAAGAAATGAATACTTTTGTTTAAAAAGCATTTGTTAAATGTATTAAATAATCATATTTTAAATAAATGTAGCTCTTTTTAACTTTATATTAATAAATAAATCCTGAAAAAAGTATCACAGGTTTCAAAAAATATTGGGCAGCACAACTGTTTCCAACATTGATAATAAATCAGCATATTAGAATGATTTCTGAATGATCATGTTACAATGACAGGAGTAATGGCTGATGAAAATTCAGCTTTGCATCAAATAAATAAATTATATTTTAAAGTGTATATATAAATAGAACCATTATTTTAAATTGTAATAATATTACTGTTTTTTTTTCAGTTTTTTTATGCAGCTATATATTTATATACACATTTAAATGTCAGCTTGATGAGCATAAGAGAATAGTAATCTTAAACATTAGACAAGATTATTTATATATATATATACAGTATATACATACACACACACATATATATATTACATATACACTTCCTTTCAAAAGTTTTGGTTCAGTAATATGCTTTCTAAATATGTCTTTTATGCTCACCAAGGCTGCATTTATTTTTTACACTTTATTATGAAGTCCTAGGATAAGATTCAAATGTTTTAAAGTAAAATAAAAGTTTAAAGTAAAAAAAGTAGGGTGGTGGTGATGGCGCAGTGGATAAGACACATGCCTTTGGTGTGAGAGTCCCAGGTTCGAATCCACTATGAGACACCAATGTGTCCCTGAGCAAGACACTTAACCCTAATGTTGCTCCAGAGGTGTGCGACCTCTGACATATATAGCAATTGTAAGTCGCTTTGGATAAAAGCATCAGCTAAATTAATAAATGTAAATGTAAAATAAAGGAAAAAATCTAGTATTTAAAAAACAAAGCAGTAACCTGGTAAAACCAGTTTTCCAAATTTTAACAAATTAACACATGGAAAAATTTAAATCCTAAATGAAATATATGATTTGATTATATGAAGAATGCCACAATTTTTATTGATGACACAAACAAATTGTAAAAATCAATTCCAAATGACATTAAGAGATAAGTGTGATGTTACCTCATCCAGAGGGGTAAGTGGGGGTCTCTGGCTAGTGAAGTCCAGGCGTCGATGGGCTACGCTGAGGGCAGGAAGGTGGCGGAGGGCCAGATCCTCGGGCAACAGCAGTGTCTGGACCAAACCAGGCTGCTCACACTCACTCAGGAGTTCTGTTACATCCTTATTCAGACCTAAATCTGCAACAGAACGAGAGAAAAAGATTGCGTTATGAGGGAAATTAAAGGATATTTCTACTTCAATAATAAAAAAAAATAATAACAACGACTTCTCTCACCAGTTTCTAATATCTTGCTGCCCTCAGGAAGTAGATTAAGCAGCACTGAAAGTCTGTTCCACAAGCTCTGAGAACTCTGTTTGAGACCAAAAGCCAACATGTATACCAAAGTGTAACGAAGCAACAACACCAACAAAAAACTATTGTGTGGTTTTCTCAAGAAAAATGCAGAATTTTCAGATGTACCTGAGCACACATGAGGATGATATCAGTGTTCGTCCTCAGCCAATCCAAAAAGACCTTCACCACCTGGATGAGACCCTGATTGGTCAGAATCTCCAGTCGCTCAGAAAGGGTTTTCTCACTGGGAAGAGACTGGTTGCTGTGAACACTGCCCTCAGAATCAGAGTCAGGATCTGTAAACAGCAAATCAAATAATCGTAGTTTTTTGTTTGGACTAAAATCTGCACTTCCTTAAGAAAATAATAGTGCTTCAAAGACAGGGTAACATCATAGCGTTAAAGGGGCTTTAAGCATTTTTACTGATAATGTGTGAATAGCTTGTAACAAAACTTTAAAAAAGAGACTTTGCTGACTGTCTATGAAAGCCTGTAGACTGATTGGACCTGAAGGACTTTGGTTATATGTAAATGAAGTGTAACATCAGAGTTTCAAACTTCAAATTTCTTAAACAAGTACTACTACTACTTTTCAAAAGTTTGGTGTCAGAAAGATTTTTTAAAGTAAATAGTTTCATAATATTAGAAAAGATTTCTTTAAAAAAAAAAAATGCGGTTCTTTTGAACTTTCTATTCACCAAAGAATCCTAATCGTTTCCATAAAACATATTAGGCAGTGCAACTTTTTCCAACATTGATAATAAAATATATAGTATATAATATTAATCTTAATAATAAAAAAAAAAATATTAAGCACCAAATCAGCATATTAGAATGATTTCTGAAGTTAAAGTTAAAACAGAAAAGTTATTTTAAATTGTAATAATATTTCACAATATTAACGTTTTTTAATGTATCTTCTAAATAAATACAGTTTTGGTGAGAACAAGAGACTTCTTACCAAGCTCAAAAGTGTAATGTATGAAGAGTTCAGATGCAAAAGCCTCTAAATGCCATTTGAAATTTTCTTCTTTAATGATGATTTTTATCAAACTTGTATATTTAAGTTCAGTAATTTCACTTAAATAACAATTAATAGGTAATTATCATTGCCATTTAAGTGAAATCACTAAAATCAAAAAAACTAAAATGACTTCTCTGTATGCAATATACCTTTGTCGTTGGTTCCATTAGGGATCTCTGGACTCATGTGCTTCTGTGTTTCCCCAGTAGGAGGTGTGGCTTCTTGTATTGGGGCGGGGTTTGAGTCTGGGGTGGGGTTAGTGGGAACCGCAGGGCGGAGCAGAACATTGCTAAAGGTGGGGGCGAGCCGGAAGCAGCGTTTTGCCTGGAAGAGCTGAGAGGACATGGCCTGCAGGTTACTGCTGATGCTGGCATCATTAGACACTAAAGGGCCGTTTGTTACTGGAGGGGTCGAGTTTTCCTCTCTAGATGGTTGCGGCTGCTCGTTTTCCTCTTGTTGCTGTTGTTGTGGCGCATTCTCTGCATCCTCCATGTCTTCCAAGTCCGAACGAGATTCCTGACTGTTCATGTCGGAATCCGTCTCGACGTCAAAAGCAGTGCCGCCCTCCTCCTCCTCTGAACCACTTTCGAAGCTGCCATCCTCCGCCAGTGGTCCCTTCCGTCCTTCCCTTCCTAAAGTGTTTATCTGGACCCTAGTTGCTCCCAGACCGTCGACCGGACCACCGCCTTCCTCGTCCTCTTCTTCGTCACTCTCAAATCCCTCGCTCAGGTCGCTCTCGTCCTCCTTGTGAGCGCAGCGTCTGCGGCGAAGCATGGAAAGCCGTGAGAACTTCCGCTTCTGTTTTTGCTTCTCCTCAGCTGATCTCTTCTTCTCCAGGCTTTTCTTCATCCCCACTGTACTTCCGTTCCCCTTAGTCACATCTTCCTCATTCCCCTTGTCCTCCTCTTCATCATCCTCCTCTTCCAGCGAGCCGTTCTGCAGGGTCTTCTCCTCTGAGAGGGCAGCACCACTGTGGTCTCTGACATCAGCGTCATCTACGAACAAATGCATCACATTGGGAAGGGTAGTTTTAACACATAACAAGAAAAAAGGTTACACTTTATTTCATTCTACTAACTATAAGTAACTTTCATACGACATGTCAACTAACTGTCATTAGAGTATTAGTAGGCTGTAGTTAGGTTAGGGTTCAGGTTAGGAGAACAATTTGACTTGTAGTTGCTAAGTTACTTATAGTCAGTTGAATGTCTTTTGGGGGAACAACAAAATAAAGTGTTAGCAGATATTAAGCAGACAGTCTACTCATACTCTAATGATAGTTAGTTGACATGTAGCGGCAAAGTTACTTATAGTTAGTTGAATGTCTAAAGTGGACTTTAAAAATAAAGTGTTACCAGAAAAAAATAAAAATAAATCTTTTCCAAACCCTAGAGAGCTGCCTAACTAGACAGCAATTTAAGGCATCTTAGGTGCTTTATTACAAAAAATTAGAGCCAGACCGATATTATCGGCCGATATTAGGGATTTTTCAAACTATCGGTATCGGCAGTTATAATGGCCGAAAAATGAATATTTCAAAAATAAAATAAAAACGGACGAAACACGCTTAAATCATCATCTCTCCTTGGCATGTTATATTGAAAATGTATGTTTTACAATTTGCAGTATGACGTTATCTATTGCTAAATTATGGCTCATCATATACTAGCTAACCACAAAGCTAGCTAATGCCACTATCATCAGTGGAAGACTGCTAATGTTTACATTAATGAGCTTGGAAACCACAATGAACTTTTTCTCCCTAAAAAAAGTAATGATTACTGTATTTATAACAAGCATATCTCTAGTTACAGTCCCTGCATTGTAAAATGTAAGTTAGACTTGTGAGGAGTGAACAATTAGACATAGAGAAAAAGTATCAAACGTAACTGATGATTGAAAATGGTTTGATGTAGCTTGATGGAAAGAATTTAAAAAGTGCAAGTGAAGGGATAAGCACGCTTACATTGTAATTATAAGGTAGCTTATAAGGCAATGTAGGGACTAATTATTATTTTATTTATCAGAACTTTAATATATTTTGATGATGAAAGAAACAAGTTTATTTTTAAAATGCTTTATTATACTATTTTAGTTAAAACTCATAAATAACTACAAATAACTATGTTAGGGAAAACTGTTAATGTTTTGTTGCGCGTTTCTGGAAAAAATAAATAAAATACCGGCCGATATATCGGAATAACGGATTTTAAAACCCAAAAATATTTGTATCGGTCTTCAAAATCCTTTATCGGTAAAAATCGGTTAAAAAATAGATGTCAACATTTATATGGTGCTTTCTAAGATACCTACTTTTCACTAAAATCTAAGGCAGCACTGCATAATTTCTTCTGGCAGATTGGGAAAGTACCCAAAATTACCTTACAATCAGAAAGACTAAAGCACATAGAAGCAAAGAAGTACCCGTACCAGTGTTATCAGTGCGCAGGGGTGGGACGTCACTCTCTCCCTCCTCCAGTTCAGCTTGCAGTCGAATGTTGACATGATTGACCAAATGGGAGAACAGAGCCAATGTGAAAGCGATGGAGGCGCTGTACTGCTTTGAAGCTAGAATTAAATCACAGTTGACAGATGAGTTTGTACTTCATTTGCGAGAAACAACTATGGTTGGAATGCTTCCAACGTGCCCTAACAGCCATTAAATCAAGAGTTTATATATGTATATTTGGGCTGTGCAAAAGTTAATTGTGATAAATCGCATGCAAAATAAAAGTCTGTGTTTACATAATATATTTGTGTGTGCTGTATATAATTATTTTGTATATATAAATACCTATGCATGCATGTATATATTTAAGAATTATTTGCGCTTAAATTCTGTATATATTTATAAATACATAATCTATATTATATAAATATAAATATTTTATATATGAATAACACATTTTCTTAAATATATACATGCATGTGTGTGTATTTATATATACAAAATAATTATATACAGAACACAAATATATTATGTAAACACTGACTTTTATTGTGGATGTGATTAATCACAATTAATTTTTGCACAGCCCTAATATATATATATATATATATATATATATATATATATATATATATATATATATATACTGACTTTTCAAAGGATGGAAATCACAATTCTACAGTTCCCTGATAATTCTTCAGAACCAAAGAAACTTGAAATGTTATATATTATTTAAAACTGAAAATATAAACACTAAAATCAAACTTAAAAGATTAATAAATATTATAAAAGTATATAAATAACAACACCCATGTAAAAATATAAATATGCAGTAAATGACAGTTGACAACAGGAAAAAAACATCTCATGGCATGTGGTGACTGGTTTGGACAAAAAAGATTTTATCGATTTTAATGTTGTGGTAAAGCTGCAGTAATCCCAGGAAATTGTGCTTTTTGCATGATGTATCAGAATAGGCCCGAAGCAACAAACATCTGCCATTTCACTAAATAAAAATAAATAGGTTGAAGCCAGAACTATTTTTAGGTAAGTGAAGCAGTATCGGTCTGAGATAAAATGAGCAGCAGATGTCGAACATCATGATCAGTCCTTTCAGTCCCTACTTACCCCCTCTCTTCAGGCTGTGCACCACCATAAGGCAAGTCACCACCATCTTGAATATGAGGCTGTCGGGAAGCACAGAACAGAGCGAGTCGTGCTCTTCCTCCTCCTCGCTGGCTGACTGGCTGCCGTGAGCAGGAAGGGGCAGGTAGAACAGCACCAGGTTAAAGTCTTCCAGCACGGACTGGCACAGTGACGTCAGCTCCGTCTCCATTAGACTGAAGAGGTGACAGGTTATTAGTAAACTTGATTTGATTCTCATCTCAAATCATACACTTTCAGGAAAAGGATAGGGATTTTATAAACTTAAACGGGTTGATGCCCTCACCTGTTCTTGGGCTGCAACAGGCTCTGCAAATACATGAAGCTCACCAGAAGTCTTTTGATGTCTTTTGACCTGAAGCAAGAATAAACAAATTATTGTGACTGCTGCTTGCCAATACTAGTCTCCACTAGGGTTGGGTATCGAGAATCGAGTATCGATTGGAACCGGGACTAACTTTTCGTTTTTCCCGGAATTGTTCAAAAGTTAAAATTTCGATTCCTAGTTTCGATATTCACAGTCCGCCGAGCGGAAGAAGAAACCGCTGAACAACACCAACGAAGAAGCGTCTACCGGAAGTGTTGGCATAACCGCGCGAGTCGAACATGAGTAGCTTACGTTGGCAGTCCAAAGTGTGGCTTCACTTTTCTAAAAATAACGAAATCGCGGCAAAATGCAAAATTTGAGACAAAAGGAGTATTTGTGACAGAAGGAGTTTTTCCTTCAGAAAGGATTATTTCCTTCCGAAAGACCGTTGGTTAGCAAGGTTAGCTAAACTTTTTTGACCCTGCCTCTTAAAAGAATCGGAATTGAGAATCGTTAGGAACCGGAATCGAAACAAGGAATCGGAATCGTTCAAATTCAAACGATACCCAACCCTAGTCTCCACCAAGTTATGCTGCGTTCACGTGCTATGGAAAATAGGATATTTTCCACTTGTGAACTGGTATTTACCAGTGTGTTGTGTTCAAGTGCTTTTGTTGTCGTAATGTGGTAAAAAGATGGAGATCCAGACCTGTTATTTAGCTAAAACTATTTTAGATTGCTTAAGTCATCTGCGACAGCAAGAAAATGATTTATCAAAACTCAAAAGGTAAATAATATGCTAATATATTTTCTAGATCATGAATAGTATATATTTTTACCATTCACGACTCTCGCGGTGCTCTCCGCCATTTTGAAAAGTTCAAAGGTTATCTCATCTCGGCAACTCATCCATCAAAATATTCTACGAGTTGCCCAGTGGAAAATACCACATGAGGGTGTTCATGTGCACTTTCCACGTCGGCTTTTGGTATTTACCATAATTACCGTAACACATCAACGCAGCATAAGGCTACGTAGAACTTTTTGTGTGGTTTCCAGAGCCGGTTTCAGTTGCTACCCAGGAGTGCGTTTCTTTCAAGAAAGCATCGTTAGCCAACTAATGAGTTCTGTCGTTATCAGCAAAGTCCAACAAATCGGTGTTTCCTGAAACCATAGATCCAACAAACCATTGCAAACAGCATCGCTGCTCGAGCTGTGGTTAGAAGCATAGTTTGACTAGGCTTGCCGCGATAGACGGTGTTGACGGTGTTACCGGTTTTAAGCCCCATCACCGGTGACATCACTTTCCCACCGTGACACCGCGATGCCTTGACTTTTTTTTTTTTAAAGTATTCGTTTTTGCTAAAATATTTATTTGAATTAATTAAAAATAATAATTTTCAATTATTTAGTTCTGAAGAGAGCATTATAATTAAAAATGAACTGCGCAACGCGTGCCGTCACGTCACAGATCAGCAAGCATCAGGATTCCATTTAGCACGTGTGGAGACGAGAACGAGTCAAATTACAGAAAAGCAAGATAATGGCGGAAGATTTGGTGTCAAAACGCAATGCAAAAGCGCCTGTTTGGCAATATTTTGGCCAATATATATTAATGTTAATAAATGCCAATTTATAGTGTTTTACTTTTTTTTTAGAGTGCTGTCATTTATGTAGGCTAAGGTCCTTTTTAAAGTTTTTATTTTATATTCGTCTCTTTTTATTTGGTTTTATCTTATTTAAACTTTGTTTAATTTATTTAGGCCTATTTTGTTTTCTTATTCGTTAATAAACGTTTTATTATTTTTTTTTGGGCCCACAGTTTGCCGATTTTCACTTTATTTTTATTCGTTCGTTATGCTAATAAAAGTTCTGTCTATATTTTATTCGTTTATTATTCTAATAAAAGTGCTGTCTAAATAAAAGTTTATTGTCAGCGAGTTGTTTTTTTTTTTTTTTTGTCCATTCCAGCAATTGACGCTGAATTGCAATTGACGCTTATTTCGAAAGTGAAAGTATGTCATTTATGTAGGCTAAGGTCCGTTTTGAAGTTTTTATTTTATATTCGTCTCTTTTTAATTGGTTTTATCTCATTTAAACTTTGTGTAATTTATTTAGGCCTATTTTATTTTCTTATTCGTTAATAAACGTTTTATGGTTCTTATTTGTTTGGGCCCACATTTTGCCGATTTTCACTTTTTTCAGCCTATGCATGGGGTTATTTTTATTCGTTCGTTATGCTAATAAAAGTCTATAAATAAAAGTTTTATTATCAGCGAGTTGTTTTTTTTGTCCATTCAAGCAATTGACGCTTATTTCGAAAGTGAAAGTATAACGCGCACGCATTTAAAAGCTATTTAACCCCCCCGCCCTGCCCTCCACGGTGACACCGGGATTACCGGTGTTGTCACACGTCGATTAACCGGTGGGAAATTTTCCTCACCGCGGCAACCCTAAGTTTGACCCTCCCCATGTTCCATGTGATTGGCTGTACGAGTCACACTTTCAGGTTAATCACAAACTCTGGATCAAACCTGAGTTGACAGAGAACGTTTATTCTGAGCATTCTGAACCAGGATGTATTTGAATGGTTTAGTCAACTCTAAACCTACTTTGAAACTCATGCAAGCTTCACGCAACAGGCCACAGGTCATTGCTGAGAGCTTTATATAGCATTGTTAGGTGGTTGTTTACTGATCTTTCCCCCAAGTCTCTATTCTGGCCTCTAGATATGGATCAGAAGAGTCAATATTAATTCATTCATTAACTAAAATAATGCACAGTCTTACTGTACATCACTACACGCTCCACAGTTCTCAAACAGCCTAACCAAACTTCCAAAGGGGCCTACAGAACGACTTAAAATTATCTTAATAAATAATCAGCGATTAAATCGCTTACAGACTTAGTTTTGCACATTATTTCAGTCTTAAACATGTTATTTTACATACCATTCTTGATAAGATCCATAATAAACTTTAAAATAAGTTTCGCCTCTTTAAATTAAACTTCAATAGGAAAAAAACATTGACACTCCCAGTTTCTGGTAATAGAAAATAGTTTAAAAACAAGCAGCTTTGTCATAATTACAGCACAAATACTGTTAGAAATATTATAACACATATGAGGGGCATTTGAATATTGTGTTGAACAATGGGAGGCAAGTCAAAGGGTTTGAGAACCACTGATTTATATTACAGGAACACACTGAACACATTTTTCAGAAACACTCCTACATCCTGTCTTTTATATGTATATAAAAGAGAGGGAACACACCTCTGGCGTGATGGTGAAAGTTTTTTCATCTCTTGTTTCTTCACCTGGTGGTACATCTTGGCTGCCTTGTCAAACAGACGTTTTAAATTCCCATAAGCGCCATCGAAGGGTGTCTCTGACTGAATACTGTTCAACAAGAAAAACCAGTTTGTCATGTTCATGCAGGGTTATCAGATTCTTGAAACGCTAATCATATCAAACCACAATTTAAAAGGGAAAAAAGGGATGTCCTTCACATCCCTCTTTATTATTAATGTGCTGTTGCTGCTGTTTTAATTTATATGCATTAACATGATTCTGTTCTCTGAAGCCTTACCAGCGCAAGTAGTAGTAAGTAGCCTCCACATTATAAAATTTACTTCCAGCAAGCGTACCCAACTGATTAAATGGCATGCCTGTAAAAGACAACAATTGCATTTCCCCAATGCAATAACGTGAAATTCAAATAAAATGAAATAATAACAATGAATACCATTAAATGTGAATTAAAATTCACTGTTTAACAGAGAAAAATCATAAAAAGCATGCTCTCCTGTGCCAGGAAAATGTGTTGTTGAGAGGACTCGCTCACCGGCGTGAGGTGCGACAGACAGGGCCTGGTGATAAAAGCGCTCCGCCAGCTGCTCCGCTTCCACTCCCGCCAGTTCGTTTTGGTACCGCGCTTCATAAACATCAAACATGAACATGAGATCGCACTGCAAGACAGAGCTTTCCAAGACTGATTTTATTAAATATCAAGTGAGAACACACTTACCGAGATCTCCCAAGTACACGAGGCATCTGTGACAAGCCATCTGGGCCCACTCCATCTCTTTAGGGGTGGCTGAGACTGGTTTCTTACGACCTGTGGTCAGCACAGAAAGGTTCATTCAGCAAACGCTAACACTGGGTAGTATGACAGGTTAAATTGCGATTGCGAGATATGATAGATTTTGCTGCACAGTATTCTCAAACTTTTTGACCAATGAACTTTTCCACTTCAATTGTGACGACTAAATAATATTTATTTCATTATTCTTAAAGGGATAGTTCACCTAAACATTCTGTCATCATTTACTCACCCTCAAGTTGTTCCAAACTTGTATACATTTCTTTGTTCACCTGAACACAGGAAGATATTTTGAAAGAAGTTTGTAACACCATTGACTTTCATAGTAGGAAAAAAAAAAATACTTTGGAAATCAATGGTGCCCCAGAACTGTTCAATTTCCCGCATTCTTCAAAATATCTTCCTTTGTGTTTAACAGAACAACACAAGGCTGAGTAAATGATGACACAATTTTCATTTTGGGTAAATTTTTCCATTTCCAGCCAATTATATGTTTAAGAGCTGATAACTACAGAAATGAAAAATTCCAAACCTCTCTGAAGATTTTTCAGATCATATTGAACAAGTGATTCATACAGCATATGTTATTTTCAGCATTATATATGCCATATGGTACGATAATGCCATATAAAAATATTTTTTATTGGTTATCTTGAAGTGATAACATGCACTTCCATGATGAGAAGAAACCTAAAACGCTTTATAACCTTTATATATTCACCTCTGACACATCAGTTTGATACTGTAAATGTGGCTTGATGTTGCACGATCACAAACAGCAAAGCACGGTCTGAGATGATCGTTTGCTCCTTTATCTATTGCTGGTTGGACTGGCACACATTCATTCATTTAATGAAGTCAAAAAAAGGCTCACTTACGGTAAAGACAAACAGTTGAGTAATGAAAATGAGCAATCATGCCATAAAAACGATTATTATTATTTTTTTTTTTTTTTTTAAATTCTTAATTTTATATTATAGAAAACCCTATAAAGAGAATAATGTACATTCACTAAAAATCAAATTATTTTCCCAGACATGGAAATGAAAATGTTTGACTTCCCTGATATTTTCAAGTTCTCCACAATTGGGGAAAACCTAGACATATTTACATATTTAACATAAAGGCTAATAAAATGATGATGTTGGGTTCCCAAAACTTTTGACAAGTACATTTCCATAACTTTTTTTTTAGTTATTACTTCATAGAGATAACACTCACAACGAGGAATTACTAGCCAATTAAATAAAATTCACAATTATGAAGTTAAGAGAGAGAAAGAGTGAAGAAAAATCACATTCACTATAGAAATATTTATTACAATATTATTTTTTTAAATACATCAAGGAATTTCAAATATATTTAAGACTTATTTTACATTCGATATTCCTTGATATACCCCAGTTTTCTGCCTTTAATATGCATCTGGAAACATGTCTCACCGATGAGTGGGTCGGTGACGTGTGTCCAGTCGATGCAGTCCTGTAACTCCAGCTGATAGTGTGACTGGATATAGAGCAGCAGGTGTTGAAAGAAGCCCACCCCAGCGATCAGATGAGTCCTGTAGGCACACTCCAGAGCACTGCGGCTGTGAATATGCTGCAAACACAGTCAGGATTTCAGCCTGATGGCCAATGCAACAGCAAAAAAAAAACACAACTACTTTTAAATAAGGAGACATGTGCAGTGTTACGCAACAGTACCTTCTTATTGGTCTTGATGACCTGAATGACCTCATAATAGACTTTCCTCCATAGCAGCTCTTCTGCCTTGCGTCCATAGTCCACAGGATGCAGGAACATCAGCTTTACACAAAGTTCTCGCAATCTGGTTAAAAAAAATAATAATAATATATTAAAATTTTAAGAAGCGCTGTAAAGTAAGTATATGGGAATGTTGATGAGTTATTAAGAGCTAATGTAACTGCTTCCTAACCAGGTGATGCAATAAAAGCTCTCTCTTCCATGTAAACACAAGATAATCTGAACGATTATTGCAGATAGAGTAAACTTGTGCTTACTTGTTCCTCAAGCTGATATTCTCAGGTTTGAAGACCTCCCTATACGATGACTTGCCGCTGATTATAATATCCAACTTGTGCACCGTTTCCACCACAGCCCTTCATGAAAACAGACAAGAAATGATGAACACTGTTATATACTGTACACCACAAACTCACAATATAATAAATCCCATTCAACACTTTCAAAAAAATAAAATAATAATAATAATAATAAAATCCATAATTTATAATAATTTTATATTATCTATATTTATTAATAATTTATGATTGAGTTAAATCTATTGGGTTGAAATTCAAACAAATCAGTAATGGTTTGCATTATATGGCATCATTTTCCATGTGTTTTTTTTTTTCTTTCACAAAGATGTATTATAGCAAATAAAAACCTAACTTGTTTATTTACTAAAGATAAAATGTTTATTTTATCGTCATGGGACCATAAAATTGAATTTTACCAATGTAAAAAAACTGTTGCTTTTCAAATAATCTTTTTGACAATAAAAATGTATTATAAAAAAACCTGGTCTAAAATATATATTTCAAGTCCAATTTTCTTCCCCTTAACGTAAATGTAACTTAACACCAGAGCAATGTTTTTGATTTATTTTTTAATGGTTAAGGTGTAAACACAGGCATTTGATTTGAGCTTAAAGATTCATTTCATTCCTACTGAATCATATATGATACATGCATTTCTAAAAATGACCAAAACCCGTTGTACACATTCCACTACATGCCTGTCGTCCGATTGATAAAGTTAATAAATTTTTAGTAAATAAAGGACTTTTAGTATAATTGCATAAATGTCCATCTTCAGGACATCATAATAATCTGACTTTTTGTTGTGAAATATTTAAAGATTTGTATAAAGTAAATAAGAATGTTTTATATTGTTAGTAATATTTCAAGATGAATATTTACTGAACTGAAGCAACTTGGGTTTAATTGATTATCCATACAGGATTTTTTTTTAAAGAAAAGTTTTAGAAAATGTTTTGTTAAAATTTTATGCATCAATTATGATACATCAGGATTTTGAGATGTAGAGTGACAAGACAGATTTTACAGTCCTTTTTATAAGTAGTCTGTTATAAAAATAAAAAAAAAGGTCAGAATTTCATCTTTGGCCAGCAATAAACTGTTCCATTAAAAAAAATGGCTTTACAATGCATGGCTAACAACCATTGCATAGTTTATATGTTTTAACTATTCAACCTTCAATTCTCATGTAATTCAGACCTATCATTTTAATTACTCATATCTGTAATTTTATAGGAAATAAAAAGAGTATCCATGGACATAAATCATTAAGTAAATTTAGATTTAAAAGCTATAATTTCATGCCACACATGACAAAAAATACAAGATTTCCAGATGAGACATAATGGGGATGAGAATGACTATACGGCCTCTGTGGTATGGACTATAGTGTCATGTGTCTCATTTAGCATTTTAGCATTATCAATATATTTTCAAACACTTCTGAGCCCCCAAAAACATCAAATACATAACAAGAATTACTGAGATTTCCTGACAGTACCGGCCTGCTGTCAACGCTCTTACCTGTACAGCCGTTTAATATGAAGCACTTTGGCCTCTGGCTCGCTGTCCTGACCCGGTCCGCTCATCCTAGCAGTGATAGTGCGGCTGCTGGAGTCTGTTTTCGTGGATCTTGTTCTGGTTCTGATTCGTTCAGCTCTAGTTTAGCGCGCGGCTAACGTTAGCAGGTTAGCTAACTCACCTATTTCCCTCAAATTACAACTTAAACACAAACGCTGTCGTTCCTGACCTCCCCCGTCACCGGCCGCGATACCCATCCGTTCGGAAGCCGGTGTGTGTGCTGGTGTCGGTTCGGGTCAGCTGTCACATTTTGAAGGGGTTATGTTTGTGTTGTTGCTGCTCATCATTTCGAGTGTCGCTTCGCGAGCGGCCATTTTTTCCCCTCCCACCGCACACAGTTCAGCGATCGCTGCAAGTATCGCGATAGTTGCAAGTAGCGCTCGGCTCTGCAGGCGAGATGATCAGCCACTGGTGTAACGGTTCCTTACAATGACCATTAGTGGTCAGAAAAATATTATGATAGCCAGAATTCCTCCCAAACTACTATAGTTATTGTTTATACTGTAAAATTAAGCTTTAAGAAGCTTGCAGACGTATTTTTATGTGGTAAAAAAAAAAAAAAAAAAAAACAGCTTAGGCTACCACCGGTTTTTTTTTGTTTTTTTTTGTCAGAAATATGTTCTGTACTTTGTTTCTCTGCATCTTTTCTCAGTGGCTAAATCAATTGATCACCCAGAGATAAATCACCATACATTTCATATTTTTGCATATTTAATTTTTTACAATTTACAATAAATAATGGCATTGTGTAAAGGTAGACTGTGATTAATTAAGATTTGTATGATTGGAAGGGTTAGGCCTTTAATTAGGCCTTTTAATTAGACCCTTTTAAGTTACAAACATTAGGCTATTTTAGAGTTCTGTTGACATAATGATGTAGATCATTACATTAACTTAATGTCGTATGTAATTTAAACAAAAATTTCTGTGTTAATTGGCTTGTTTTTTAATTAGGTTGTGGTAACTTAATGAAATTGTCTTGATAACTTCGGAAATTAGGCAGTGAATTTCTAGTTCCCCGCATGCATTACAGACTGAATAAGTGTTGAATAAATGTTAAAATTACGTGTTAATTGGTTTGTTTTTAGTGAAGGGACAGTCCTGTTAGTGTTTAATGCTGTTATGTTTGAAGTTTTTGTTTTTGAAGTTAAACTCTATCAGCAATGACTGTGCTAATGTCAAGAACTGCACTAATGTCAATGACAAGTATTATCTTGTTCATTGAATACAGGCCTACATGTTAAATAAGTTAAGCATACTATATAGCTGATCATTTGAACTAGATGACTAAACGCCTGAAGAGACGACTCTACGACGGCGATACGTTATGTCCTAAATTAATACATGATTAACTAACTGTATTTTTCTATACATTTCTGAAATGCACTTTCTGTAAAGCTGCTTTGAAACAATATGTATTATGAAAAGCACTATACAAATAAATTTGAATTGAATCGGAAGTTGATGCAGAGGGTTGCGTACATTTTTTTTTGTTTGAGCCAAAGCATTCTTTTTTAGAGTGAAGAGAAGTATAGTTTTCCCTCTTGAAAAATGTTTTCCAGGTGCTTGCACATCCAGTTTAGGGCAAATACGGGGCAATTATATAAGTGCATTTAGTAAATAGGGTCAGTCCCACAAATTATCCCAAGAAAATGTCCAAAGTAATAGTTTCAAAATGCAAAATAATCTAATGTTCAGTACAGTAATAAGAAATGTATTCATATATTATTAAAATGGTAAAGTTACCGGCTTACATCATAGGAATGAGTTTGTACTGCCTTAATTTCATCCCACACATTCTCATCAACCCCTCATCTCTGGACACGATTAGCAGGCAAACCATCTGGCATCACCTGGCAACTGCATCTGTGAATCATCAGCAGGGGGTTTGAACACGACACAGCAATCCTGAAATCACAAGCTTCCATCTTGTTTCCTTGATCCTTTATCTTACTTTGACTGATAGCATTAGTAAAGCAGAGTTGATGAAGACCAGAAGAATCTGTGAGTGTCATTTCAACTGAAACAACTTTATTTTTCAGATAGACAGACAGGCAGACAGACAGAGAGAAAGAGAGATAGATAGATAGATAAATAGATAGATAGATAGATAGATAGATAGATAGATAGATAGATAGATAGATAGATAGATAGATAGATAGATAGATAGATAGATAGATAGATAGATAGATAGATAGATAGATAGATAGATAGATAGATAGATAGATAGATAGATAGATAGATAGATAGATAGATAAAAACAACACTCTCAATAAATTAGTTCAATAATAGATAGGGAATAATAAATAGACAGACCGATAAAAACATCATTCAGTATAATAAATGAATACAATACAAATGTATTTCTTTATTCATCTGTTTAATTGATTTCATTTCTATAATTAGCCCACCCGAAAAATATAAATTCCGATTTATTCAAAAAGAAATGAAAGTCTTCAACAGCTTTGAATAAACTAAAGAATGATGAAATGATAACAGCAGTCATTATATTTTTACAATAATAATCATAATTCAATAACCAGAATATCAACATTCATAACAAATCCAAAAAACATCGGCAATACACTCTGACATACCACTCTTTCTATTAAGATAATATATACAAAAAGAAATCAAATTCCCAAGTGTCTGCCCTTTTCAAAAATGGAAATTTAGGGGCGGGGCTTATGGCTTGTCAAGAAAGATGAGTGTGATTGGCTTATGGCTGACAAAGATCAACTGAAGTTTATTAGAAAGAGGCACATCATGGGAACTCCATTCATTTACAGGGGACAAAGAAGCGCTTACTTGCATGGAAGAGTTGCTAGGCAAGTAATGAGGGAATAAAGCATCAAGCCATATAAAAGGTCAGTATAGTAAAATGGGAACGTCTCCTCACAAGAGCGATCCAAAAAAACAAAAACAAAAAAAAACCCTCATCTGATGCACGGCACCGCATTGAAACTGAAAGCAAGAGGAGATGCAAAAGCTGCAAAGATTAGCAGGTGACTTATGTCTGGAAAAGTGGATATATGCATACATACGGTAGGTATTAAGCCTAGGCTATATATTTATGTACAAGCATTGCTTGGTCACCCAGAACCTGTTACAAAACACCTCAATCAGTGAGAAAATGAGTGCAAGCTTTAGACTGGCAAACCCCGCGGCGGACTCCCGCTTTCAGACTGCGTACAATCAGCCTGAGCAAAAAGTGCTTCGAAGACATCCGCCGACGAGTCGCCAGCGTGAGTTTTAATTCCCACAAAGTTCTGTTATGCTTTTTCTTGTCCACATGTCGAGAAAAAGGGAAATCGGTGTAAAAGAACACATTCTGTACACTGCATATACAAACATACCTTATGTACAAATACACATTTATATATATATATATTTATATTGTATAACCATACATCCAGTATATACACAAAGACTGTACACACACTGTATATACACACAGTCACCCACAACATTATTCGACCTGCATGATCTCTCAACATTGATATTTTTGTCTAGCGGTGTAAAAAGGAAGCAGAAAAAAAACGTCTGTGTTGCTCAGCTCAAAGGAAATAAAGTTCAATTTAAAACAGCAACTTGGCTTGGCTTTTCAAAACTACCCACAAACGTTCGCCAGCCAAATCTCTAAACAAGAGGATTCCGCATCCAAACAGTGTCGTCCATAAAATCAAGAACTCCACAGCAAAAACGAAAGCGAGTTAAAAAGTAAAAGAATCCATCCTTCCTTCACATACGAAGGAGTTGCCGAGGATCCGGGACGTAGCAAAATGCGGGGAGGGGGAGCAGGTAAAATAACAGGTTGTCCATACTTCTTTGCAAGGAGATTGTCACATAAACACGCGGATCTAAAAAGGATTATTTTCAGTTCTTGTCTCACATTACCAGCATGTAAATATCTGGGTGAGGTCCAGTCAAGCAGTGGAAACAAAAGTTCGGAGACCTCCAGCCTCTGACCGAATCCGCTGGAAGGACAACTCAGCGTCTCTTGAGAATAAAAAGGCTGGGCGTGTTCTGTTTCCCCAAAATAAAAGACATGATTGAGACGCAGGCAGGCATGACCAGGCAGAGCTAATGAAGATCGTAATGAGAAGAAGTAGAGGATTGTTCAATATCCTACATGTAGTTAGTTAAGAACCTAAAAAACAGCACCTTTGAGATTGATCTTATCCACAGAACCTCTCTCAACGAACCACTTGCGCTGCATGCGACGTCATCTCTCGTGCTGTTAAGAGGCACGCAGCAGCCGTCTGACAGATGTTAAGCATCCCAAACTGCCATCACATCAAATTATATCAGATTGAGAGAGAGAGAGGGCACGTCAGAGGAGGGGAACCTATTTATTTTTTCTTTGGATCGGCTCTGGCACTGAGTCTAAGCCTCAGTTTCCCCTCTGTCAACCAACCGAATCGCGTGACAGCGCCCTGGAATTAAACATCGGCCAACCTGAAGAGTGTCCTTGGTGAGGCCTCCAATTAGGTTCCAGATTGTCCTCCATGAAGCTTTGCGTTTGGCTGGAGACGCAGGGAAAAGAGGACGTGCTTGATGAGCTGCTGACCAATCACTGCTACTAATCTCAGAGAAGAAATGGACTAACCACCCAAACAGGCAGGTCAACTTAAAAATGTTTTTCCAGTTTGCATTAAACTGTGAGGCAATTGAAAGTTTACCTGAGTCATTCGATTTTACGTCTGAGGTATATTCATGTCATGGCACATTTGTCAGCCGATAACCCTGCTATCCCATTTCTCTCGAGCGCTTTTGGGACATAAACAAAATTGCCTGTTGATTATTACTAAACGGTGTAGAAGTCACTTAAAGATAGCCCTCGAAGCTCGAAAAAGCTAAAATGGCGAATCAGTCCATTCTCCTCTCTAGTGCCTTCCCAGCCTTTAAATATTACAGTACAGCTCAGTGTTTTTATTGTGCAGTTATGATTTATGTTTCCTTGCTCTCATCTAGGCCTGCTGTATTGGTGTAGCTCTATTACATACAGAACTTGAGGAGTTTTTCAACGCAACAACAAGGCAATCAGCAATGAATTGGGTTACAAATGAATGACTCGTGTCAGCGAAGCCACGAGAATGTCTCGAGTCTGTAGAAACATGACAATGAACTGATTAATCGGAAAACAAACACTAAAACGAAAGCTGCAGTGAAAGATGAGGTATACAATCAGTACCAGATGGCAGTGATACTTCAATGAAGACTTATAGCTAGCAATATTTCTGTACAGTACATAAGATTAGATTATTTTACAAACCAACAAGATCTTCCCTAAAATTGCCATTCGAAGGCACCAAAAACTACGTTAGAGATGCTTGGGCAACTTTAAAGTCAACATGAAATCAAAATGGACCCTGTATACGTCTAAAATGCACATTCCTGGTTTTATTATTCATAATTTGTAGCTTTCCAGTTGCTCAAACAGTACGGTATGGCAAAGCCAAGGTCATGGGTTCGATTCCCAGAGAATGCATGAACTGATCAAAGTTTGGATGAAAGCATCTGCCAAATGCATAAATGTAAATGTAATGATTATTTGGTGCAAGTCCCTGTTTACTTTTTCAATGCGCATTCTTGATCTTATTTTTTTGATGCATGGTATTCTATATTAAAAACAGGGCTGTTTTCATAATCTTTTAACAAAATATAATGTGCACCACCTCTGAAAACAATTCACAAATCCATTTAAATACAATTTTCAGCCACCGAAATCCATTTTTTCTATTTTATACTCGAAAACGTGTCACATAGTGGATTAAAAAATGGTTGCCTTCAAGTTGACTTTCATGTTGAGTTTAAAATGTCTTTTAAGACAAAAAAAACCCAACACAAAGTTCTGCTTATTTGAAATATCAGCTCTCTTTGAGAAAAACGCATCAGTAAAATGTCTTATGACCACAACAGCATTCTGGCCTAGCATTTTGTTTTAATAAAAAAGACAAAAGGTTTTTTGACCTGACAGAGATCACCTCTCGCTCACCTCATGTTGCACGCACACACACACTGAAATAAATCAAAATTGGCCTGTAAGGAGATGAATGGGAGGACGAAGACATTACTACTGTATATGAACAGTTAGGACGATGACAGAATGAGAGGTGGTGATGTAACACAGAGCAATGCTTTGTGAATCCATAGCACCAGTTAAATACACATAGGTTCTGAGATTGAGAAGAGAAAACATTGCACAAGTTCAGTCTAGTGAGGCAATTCAAAGACCACAAGCACTTTCCAGACATTGTCCACAAAAACCCGAGCCGAGACATTTTCAGCATTACATCTAAATGAGCAATCTCAAAGAAGAGAGTGGAGTTTGCACAACCATTTCTGTAATTCTGCCATCCTTATTCTTGTGTTTGTTTGAAAACCCTGTCTAGAGATACAGAAAGGCACTAGGGAAGGCAGATGACAAGACAAAATCCCCAAGACAAAGCTGACGCGTGTTCGTGGGTCAAATTTCGATCTCTATACACTTCGAAACATACGTATAAGTTTGTTTGCCCACCGTTCCCGGCTTCTTGGGTCGTTTTTTTTTTAACTCAGTCAAAAACTTGGAAACTGAACCAAGCACTTTCCAGTGGTTTGGATGACGTGGTGGCAGAGGTACTGTACGTGCAAGGGGCTTTTAACTTTGATCCAAAGAAAAAGTGATGTCGGAATAACATATCGGATCCAATGGAGAGCCCTTTTGTTTTGGATGGTGCAAGTAATGTCCCGCCTCCCATTCGTCCTCAGTCTAATGTACAAAAAAAAACCCTCATCCTTATAATGCGGATGACAAAAGATGTGATTTTTTCCTTCCGAATTCCTAAAAATGTTCTCAGATTTGGTCAACGTTGTTATTGACCTGCTCCCCCTCCAAACTTGCCCTCGATGATGTTGCTGATTTTTCAGTTGTCGGGGAGCTCTCCGTTTGGCCGGAGTTGTGCGTGAGGAAGAGAACGAGGAGGGGAGGCTAACGGGAAGGACAAGATTCCATTCAGGGGGGATCGGGTGGAGGATTTGTCCGAGGGGGAGACTCCAACAAAGCCAGGAGTGCTGGTCAATTCTCCTCCAAAACTCACACCGGGGTCTGCTGAACCCAAGGCGGAAAGCTGGTTTTCCTAGCAAGACAGAGAGAGAGAGGAAAAGGGAGGAGAAGAGAGAGAGCAGGCGGAGGAGGGATGGAAGGATGAAGATTCCAAACACACACAAAAAAAGGCAAATGGAATGCAAAGGAGTTCCCATGGCAAGAAGATCGATAGGGAAATGCAGAACAGGAAGATCAAAGTAAATAGAGGTCACAGAGAGAAAGAGAAAGAGGTGATGAGGGATTGGAAGAGCAGTAAAGGAGGAATAAAACAGGAGCATGAGTTGTACAGCAGAGGAATGAAAATTTTCCATAGAAATGCTCAGGGAAAGAGGGATAGACACAAAAAAGAGGAAGAGAGAGGGATGAGGAGGGAATTACAAATGCTGTTGATACACTTGTGCTCTTGAGAGGTTGCACTGCAGAAGACCAGAGTGGTTGTCAGTGACGATGAACGATTCAATATTGGACCGTTTTGGGTAAATATACCCAAAATGAGATTTTAAGTAAGTAAGAAGGGAAATTTATTTATTGATTGATTTATTTAATATCAATTTTGCATTAAAGGGGTCATAGCACAATTTTTTTTTAGAGCCAAATCAATTAATCTCGATGTGTGTGTGTGTGTGTGTGTGTGTGTATTTATATACACTATATATATATATATATATACACACACACACACACACACACATATTATATAAACAAACTTGTATGTTATATGCGATTAATCACAATTAATCGATTTTTTACCATTTAATTTTTTTGGTTTTGCTCAAAATATATATGTTGGATCAATCAATTCTTTTCATGGAAGCCTTAAAATAGATTACCAGTCGAATGTAAAGTGGCAATGTAACGTCCCAAAGTGTACATTTATTTGACCTCAAAGATCAGAAATTTTGATGACTCATGATATGACCCCTATCACTGCTCTCACTCCAGTGTCTGAGTGCAGTAGAATAGACTTATACTGAGCATGCAACTGATGCAAAAGTGTGATCAACTGAAAAGAACAGGAAGTGAGAATGAATATTTAAGTCGGATGTGTTTTTTGTCCTGCTATCGCAAGCATATTTGGACTGTTGTGACAATGTGCCTGACAGTGTTATGCAAGCTCAAATGACTCTAGGGAACACATTTTTCAATCCATTTGCTATATTTTATAAATGATTTATAAAAAAGTAGTTTATATTTGTATTATATTGCATGATTATACAATTTTGATATTTAATATCAAACCAAAACAGTGTCAAATCCACTATTTAGAATTTCAGGGAGTTTTCACACATGGTTTGAACCGGAGTTTGGTTGACTGTACAATTGTCCATCGTATGCACACTTGGCAGAACTAGTTGGTCATCCGGGTACTTTTTGCTCACTCTTTTATGATGAGTACTTTGAATTTGGACATACTAATTTTGAAACATACAGAATTTCACCTACTATATAGTAGGGAAATGTGCACTTCGGATACAACCTATTGCAAACTACACGCCGCCATTTTGAAGTGCATTCAACTTTGTAAAGTGGACGAGGGAAGTTAATTTCGACAGACTTGGGTACTTGGGTACACTTCAGGCAGATCCATAGACCACTATCCAACACAATTGTTGCGTCACAACAGAAACTCGCACTTAATTCATTCACAAGTGATCAAGGGCTTAGCGCGTTCCATTTAAACCCATTGCAAAAGGTTTCACCTGAACTGTACACTTGTGCAACGCTTGCAAGGGAAGGGCATTAAAAAAGTGGACTTGAATGCAGGCCTGGTTTCGTACCTGAATGAATTCGTCTTTTTGAATGAATTGTTTGAGTGAATGATTCAATGACTCCCTCATAAGAAGATTATGTAACCCCTCCACCCGGGTCCTACTCGCCCCACTCTGTGCGGGCCTCGAACCCGGCTCTTCAGCGTGAGTCAGGTGCTCTAACAAGGAGGCTAAAGACTGTAGCCTCTAGCGTCTGTCGCTAGAGTGCCTATTGACATCAGAGGAGTGAGGTTTTTACTTCCACAGCAACTACTAGCTGGCCTCCGTTACACTCACCCCCCTAAACCTCACTCCCTTCTGGGTCACGGCACCAATGTAACCCCTCCACCCAGGTCCTACTTGCCCCGCTCTGTGCGGGCCTCGAACCCGCTCTCCAGCGTGAGAGTCAGGTGCTCTAACAAGGGGGCTAAAGACTGTAGCCTCTAGCGTCTGTCGCTAGAGTGCCTATTGAGATCAGAGGAGTGAGGTTTTTACTTCCACAGCAACTACTAGCTGGCCTCCGTTACACTCACCCCCCTAAACCTCACTCCAATCCGGGTCACGGCACCAATGTAACCCCTCCACCCAGGTCCTACTCGCCCCGCTCTGTGCGGGCCTCGAACCCGCTCTTCAGCGTGACAGTCAGGTGCTCTAACAAGGAGGCTAAAGACTGTAGCCTCTAGCATCTGTCGCTAGAGTGCCTATTGAGATCAGAGGAGTGAGGTTTTTACTTACACAGCAACTACTAGCTGGCCTCCGTTACACTCACCCCCCTAAACCTCACTCCCATCTGGGTCACGGCACCAATGTAACCCCTCCACCCAGGTCCTACTCGCCCCGCTCTGTGCGGGCCTCGAACCCGCTCTCCAGCGTGAGAGTCAGGTGCTCTAACAAGGGGGCTAAAGACTGTAGCCTCTAGCATCTGTCGCTAGAGTGCCTATTGAGATCAGAGGAGTGAGGTTTTTACTTCCACAGCAACTACTAGCTGGCCTCCGTCACACTCACCCCCCTAAACCTAACTCCAATCCGGGTCACGGCACCAATGTAACCCCGCTACCCGGGTCCTATTCGCCCCGCTCTGTGCGGGCCTCGAACCCGGTTCTCCAGCGTGAGAGTCAGGCGCTCTAACAAGGATACTAAAGTCTGCAGTCTCTAGCATCTGTCGCTAGAGAGCCTATTGAGATCAGAGGAGTGAGGTTTTTACTTCCACAGCAACTACTAGCTGGCCTCCGTCACACTCACCCCCCTAAACCTAACTCCAATCCGGGTCACGGCACCAATGTAACACCGCTACCCGGGTCCTATTCGCCCCGCTCTGTGCGGGCCTCGAACCCGGCTCTCCAGCGTGAGAGTCAGGCGCTCTAACAAGGAGGCTAAAAGATTTTTACTGGCCTGCGTTACACTTACTTGCTTTGTGCATAAATAAATATCTGTTTTTGAATGAATTGGTGGAGAAAGATTCAGTGAATCACTCATAACACAGTCACTTGTCGTCACCTATTGGCATAACTATGTAACTTGCAGAAAGAGTCACGCTGAAAGAATTGCAAATGATGCATCAGATTTTGTAAATTCTCTATCTATCAGTATATATATATATTTGTATGCATCGGAACAATTTTTTCATCAACTCAAATATTTATGAAACACTTTGACTAAAATATTGAGCCCGCAATAGTTCCATAGCTAGTGTATTATCATTGCCGGTTAAATTATATTGAACTTGGGTCCGCTCTGCACCAAAAGCGTGAAAACAACCTCAAGCCCATTTCTGCGACACACACACAAAAAAGGGATAGTTTGACTTTCATATTTTTTGTTATGTGTAGCTGGGCTAAGATTCTCATATAGTGGAGACACCATTTTTATTTTGCTCTTATCCTCTAATCTTACCTACAGAGGCGCAGTGCAGTGCCAAAAGCTCATTTTATATCTAAATCATGCTCAGTGTGTTTTTCATCAAGTTCAGTCCTTTT
>NW_024121299.1:378939-446439 GCF_016745375.1 Pimephales promelas | reverse complement strand
GATTCGTTCATTATTACCTTCATATTTGAATAAATCTGGCAAGTTTTTTATGACAGCCACCATTTAAATGTTTATATTTCATATAATCTTCTTATTATAAAAATAAATAAAAGTGTATATTAAGTGATTCATTCATTATTACCTTCATATTAGGCTAATGAAGCCTAGTAGGCTACAACTAGACTCCCATAGTTTACAGCATTAGTTAAGAGATTTGATTCCCTTGAGAAAAAATGCCATTTATTGTAACTGATATCCAAAATAATCGATATTGAATCGAATCGAAATCGAATCGAATTGCAAGCTTGTGAATCGAAATCGAATCGAATTGTGAAATTTGTCTCAATACCCAGCCCTAATAGCTAATCTGCAGACCTTTTGGTAACGCTTCCTTTTACAATACAGTACTTACGTGTACTTTGTGTACTTAGAAAGTACTGGCTAATATAAGGTAAGTACATGGGTTAGGGGTAATACCTAGTTATTATCCAGTAATTGTAATTACTATAAGTACATAGTAAGTACATGGGTAACACAGGACTGTAAAAGGAAGCGTTACCGACTTTTTTTAACCAACCACATGTGGGTGATTTAAACGTTAAAACATGTTAAATGAATGTTAAAGGATGTTTTTTTTGACAGTTGCACCTCTTCCAAACGTCCACCTGAGCTTCATCTAATAGATGCTTTCTTTCACACACTAATCGTATTCTTCAGGAGAATCTATGCTGACTGCGCTGAACTTCCTTCGGTGGTTCTGTCCACTCAGCCGTTTCCCTGATCCCCGAGTTATACGTGCGGCTCATACTCAACTCCCTCGTTTTATCCCATCTTATCTCATCAGAAACAGGAGAAAGTCACATTGAAAGTTGATTTAAATACAGCTGGAGCTTTGGATCAGAGCGGTCGAGTGACGTGTGTGCACAGACTGGAACTGAAACTGAGAATTTGGTGTTTGTTGTAACATACAGTACAGCGATGCACCATTTATGAGAAATCAAAGCATCAAAAAGAAGCGAGGGATGACACATGGTAAGAAACATGAAGCATTTGACATCCCTGCTGGAGGTACTAATGCTTAACTAAACAATTCTCCACTCGAGGTAAGGCAACACTGAGCAAATAATACGCTACAAAAGTTCAATAATTATGTTAATTAAAGGATTAGTTCACTTTTGAAAAAACTTTTGCTGATAATTTACTCACCCCCATGTCATCCAAGATGTCCATGTCTTTCTTTCCTCAGTCGAAAAGAAATTTAGGTTTTTGATGAAAACATTCCAGGATTTTTCTCCATATAATGGACTTCAATGGGAACCGGATGGTTCAAGGTCCAAAAGACAGTTAATAACAGTTTCAGATGCAGCTTCAAATGTCTTTAAACGACACCAGACGATGAATAAGGGTCTTATCATGCGAAACGATCGGATATTTCAAAACTTACTCCAAAAATGTGTAACTTTTCTAAGGACAAATGCTAGCCTTGCTCTATTCTGTGAGGCGTGTTTGCAACGTCACGTATTACGTAATTACGTTCAAAAGGTCACGGGCGACGTAGCCGAAAGTACAGAGTCAGTGTTTACAAGTTGAACGCATAGGTTGAACGTGCAAGCTAGCTCAAACACCGTTTACAAAAAAAGGAATTAAAAGGAAAAACAACGATGTCGGACGATTTTGATTCTGTACTTCCGGCTACGTCGCCCGTGACCTTTTGAACGTAATTACGTAATACGTGACGTTGCAAACACGCCTCACAGAATAGAGCAAGGCTAGCATTTGTCCTTAGAAAAGTTACATTTTTGGAATAAGTTTTGAAATATCCGATCGTTTCGCATGATAAGACCCTTATTCATCGTCTGGTGTCGTTTAAAGACATTTGAAGCTGCATCTGAAACAGTGATTAACCGTCTTTTGGACCTTGAACCATCCGGTTCCCATTGAAGTCCATTATATGGAGAAAAATCCTGGAATGTTTTCATCAAAAACCTAAATTTCTTTTCGACTGAGGAAAGAAAGACATGGACATCTTGGATGACATGGGGGTGAGTAAATTATCAGCAAAAGTTTTTTCAAAAGTGAACTAATCCTTTAAGTATTTTTGGATCTGTCTCACTGGAAAGATGTATATAATGCCTTAAAAGTAGACAGCGATTAAATAGGAGACAGGAGAGCAAAATAAGAAAAGACCAAATGAGAGTTTCATTGTCTTAAACTGTGCTCAGATTTGTCGAGATATCAAAATAAATAGATATTTGCATTCAAATAGAAGAGATCTCAGTATGAACATTTATCATCAAGAGCAAGTGATCTGATATACTACATTCATTTATAGCTTTATATTCTTTTAGTGTGATAACAATGTCTCTATTTGTCTATTTCTATTTTTTATTTGTAATTTAGGTGAACCATCTTAATAATTATTACCTAAATGAAACAATAAAGAACTCTATTCAAATTGTATTATAATATTTTTTTCCCCCTGAAATCCCCTTTTTAATGTCAACTACAGTTTAAAAGTTTGGGGCCAGTAAGACTTTCTCAAAGAAATTATACTTTTATTCTGCAAATATGCATTAAAATGTTCAAAAGTGACATTATGATGCTTTATAATGCTTTATCCGTTTCAAATAAATGCTGTTCTTTTGAACTTTCTATTCATGAAAAAAAATAATAAATAAATAACGGTTTCAACAAAAATATTAAGCAGCTACTAAGCAAACTGTTTTCAACATTGATGATAATAAAAAATGTTCATGTCAGATTGATTTCTGAAGGATCACGTAACAAATTTAGCTTTGCATCACAGGAATAAATTATATTTATAAAATATATTTAAATAGAAAATAGATATTTAAAATGGTAATAATATTTCACAATATTGCTGTTTTTACTGTGGTTTTGATCAAATAAATGCACACTTTCGAACGGTAGTGTCAGATGGGTGGTTAAATGTTACAAATTTGGGGTTTAAGACTTTGGGTTTAAGTTAGTATGTTTCCATAGAACAAAAAAATAATATCAAAAGATTAAGGAAAAGTTAATACTTTTGCCCCAGTTTCACAGACGAGGCTTAAGTTGTTTTAACTGAAAGCAACTTGCACTAAATATCTTCAAATATGTCAGTGCCATTGTTTGGTCTCAAGATTTTCTTTATAAAAGCTTCCTAAATGTCTTTATTGAACTAAGGCCTAATCCTGGCTTAATCTAAACCCTGTCTGTGAAACCGGGGCTAAGTGTCCTGAGCTTAGAAAAAGCTCAACATCTGATCAGTAAAACATTCCTACAGTCCAGCGTTTCGCATCAGGATGCTCTTCCTCAAGTGGATCAAATCTGTGATCTGTAAGTGCTGACCTACTGAATATAATACGGCAGTCCTGTAAAGCATTCAGACAGGCAGAGCAAACAAGCAAAGACACATTCCAGCGTGGACATAGGACAGACACGCAAACACGGACAGGAGATGTTCACAGAGAAAAAGAACAAGAAGACAGACCTGGTCTGGGAATATCCTGGGTTTCTGCTCAGGCACCACCCCTACCCTCAGCTCGTCTTCCACGGCCATGAGTCTTCATGGGAAACGAGAAAGAAAGAGTGAAACAATATTAGTTCCAAAGCACACAGACATCAACAATAAGTGTTCATCTGCCGCAAACATCAGATCGACATGCTTTGATTGTGATATAAATAGCGTTTGAAATGGCTTTTGGTCCAATCTGGGAAGCATACTGAAGAAAAAGAATCAACCATATTATGTCATGATGACATATTTCCATCATCCCATGGGAATAAGTGAGATGATGAATGAAAACGGGCCACGTTGTATGGCTTTTAACGACGGCTGCCGCTCTTACTGGCAGCTTATTTCAGACCATTGAAGTGGCCGCCAGCGCATCAAAGTGACGTTCGGTTTCATACACAAAAACGGATGTTTTCATATCTCCACGTGAACATATCACACCACATGCTGTTTTTAGGCACAAGTGGGAGCCAAACGAAGCACTGTGATTATCAAGTGAATGACGGCTTTATAAGGAATGATGTTTTTGGTTTGATTTATGTTGACAAGACGACACGAGTACATGACAGCGATATTAAATGTGTGCATCTGGGTCAAATATGAAAAGTTTCATTGGATGGGTATCATTGAGCCAGTTTAGGGGACAGATTTGATATTGTTTTGATGTAGAATGATATGAAATAGTCATTAAAGATACATTAATTCATTGCAGAAAAAGGCCTGTTCACAACAAGGATGATAACTATAAAGATAGTTGTAAATCTAGATATAACGATATAACGGCATAGATAAAAAATATCATTGGAATCACTTTCATAAAGATTTTTTTTTTTTTAGCTGATGAACGATAAAGACATTGACAACCAATCAGAATCCATCCTGCTAAAAGAACTCTTATAATAAACAGAATGATATCGTGCATTAGTGTGGACGGTAATATTGGTATAGTTATCATTCTTAGTGTGAACGGGCCTTAACTTATTCTAGTCTTTAGCATTTATTGGAAATAAATAATGAATTCCACAGTTTAGGTTTAAAACAATATGATTGGATATTTTATTACATTTATTATATTGCTTGTACAAAAATTCAAATGCAAAAGTAAAAACAACAACAAAACAAATTTAGTGCTTCGAAATTTCTTAAACAGACAGAAGCATCCAATTTATTAAAGATATGCTGAGGCCTGTTTTATATTCAACAATGCGATTATTTATTAACAAAGATCAGACAAAAGGTCATGGGGTCAGACACAGTTCACAAGCAGAGGTCAGAAGGGTCACGATTAATACACCTTCATTGTGCTATTTCTCATCGCTACTGTTATCAAGGTATTGCACACAGTTTGGCTACAATATTTAAATAAATATCATCTCGTATACAGAATATATAATTCTATGCTCTATATTTCTGCTTTTAAAAGAATTTATAGGGAAGCAATGTCTTCTAACAGTATTCGATTATTTAATACACTCATTTTTATACAATTTGAATATATGAAAGTCTAACAATGGAAAACAAAAAAGGCGTATTTCAGTGCAAACGTTCAAAATGATTATTTATATCAACATCACATTACAAAAGATATTTTCTAAAAAATTAATATCAATCCTACATTAATCATCTATTTATGTTTCCTGATCTATAATTAATATCTCTATGTTTATTTCACAAACAGCACCACACAAAATAAGATATTCATAAGCATGACAACTCACTTACCTCATGTTTAATATTTTATACTGTATCTTCTTGCCAGTTTATATTGAACATAACACCAAAACACACTCACCAAACTGTGTTAATATTTATCTATGAGGGTGAAAACAAGTCCAGGACAAAATTCACTATGAAATCAAAAGAAAAAAAAAAAGATTCTAATTTGCATAAAGAGAATTAAACTAAAAGTAGCAGTGCAATAAATACCATGATATACAAATACTTATATAAAAATAAATTACACGTGTGGATCGTGTTAATTGTTGCACTGCCTTAAATGAACATTTTTCTATTGATTATAGACCGAAATATGACCTGGAACATGGGTTTTGTGAGAATTAAGTCATGAGTTTGAATATTAGGAATCATATATGAGGCTTGTGTTTGAACATAAGCAAACACGAGCCTCTTTCTGAAGCTTGGAAATATCTGCTTTTATTGCATATTTCAAAATGAATGATCTAAACACAGAACAACCGAAATCCAAATGTGATGAGGAATGGTTGACACATGAGATCGCTGTTCTCGTGATAGCACATAGAGATATGGAAAACGTGGACATCTGAAATATGATCTATTTTGACGAGTAAGACACTTTCATCACACAGTGTGTTATAGAGAGAACATGTGCAGGTCGATCAGGAAGCGATTCTGTGTGTTTTCAAGATGTTTTGCCGTTTTTACACTCATTAAAGGATCAAATCGTCCTAATGAGTGAAAATTTCATCGTCATTTATTTACACACCCTCATCTCGCTCTTAAACCCGTATGACTGTCTTTTTTTCTGTTGAACACATGGTTACTTGGTGCTTTTATGGTGTTTTTGTCCTGTGTGAAAGATGTGTGAAGATTAAAATCTCCTTTTGTGTTCCATTGAAAAGTTAACAACAGTATACAGGTTTGCAACGACATGATGGATGAATAAATAAGCAGAGAATTTCTATTAATGGATGAATGATCCTTGTAAGAGCTTTAAAAAGCGGCATTTTTAAGTTCTTTAAACATTAGAAATTCATAAAGCAATTTCTTTCATCTTAAGCACATTTTATGACATTTTCTCCATGTCAAACTTGTTTCCTCAGACGGCAGTGCAAATACATTAACAATACTGCACACATATGACTGCCTCCATTACAAACACATCCTGTTATGATGATCAGTTATGATTATGAAGACTAATACACGCCAAGGAAGAGATGATGATTTATATTTGTATGCCCTTTTGGTCTCCCTTCACCATCTGAGTGTCTTCACTCCATGTCTTCATTCCTAGAATTGGATTGAAACAGCAATATACTCTGTGACAAAAAATACGCAGTAAATGCTGCATTACAGGAAATTACATCATCATTGCATCAACCAATGGGAGGGGTGATGTCTTTTCTAAGAGTGAAGCAAAATATTGGCTGATGTGTCTCTGTGGATTCACAAAGCCGCTAAGAATCCAAATAAAAGATGAAATGAAACAACAGGGAGGAAATGAACCCAGTTCGGCAATTAAAAAACAGCTTTGTGATGGCAATTACAAGACCAAGTCCAAGAGTAAAGATGTGGTTAAACTACTATACTGTATATAAATGGCAGATGCTCTATAAAGGAAACCCCTTATAAAATGTATAACACATCTATCCAGTGACCCTAAAAAGTATGTGGACACATGCATCATCCATGTCAAACAAAATATCAAAGAATGATTCTGCAAACAAGTGCCTTCAAAAACACTTTCTTTTATGGATTACACTCCCATTCAAAGGTGTAGGGACAGTTATTAACAAATGTCACTAGATTTGACGTTTTGATAGTTTGATATTTTCCAATGCAATGACATTCAGACATTTTTAAGTTTGGCTTAAATGTCCAAATTCTTTTTGGGCCCACTATTTCTATACAGAATTACATAAGGAGTCATTATCAGTTGAGCTTAGAAGGAAGCGTATAGTACACAGCGAGTGTGATCACGTTTCTCCCGCCTCTTTTTTTCATATTACCTGTCAATAATTCCTTTAATTTGGTTGTCTTTCTCCATCTGCTGCTGTCTCAGTCTCCTCTCGCTGTCGTCCAGTCGGCTCTGATACTGCAGCAGGATTTTATTGGTCTGCTGCTCCTGAGTTAACAGCCTCCTCTCGTACTCCTCCAGCTTACGGTGTGACATCATCAGACGGTCCTTCAAAGAGTTGATCTCCTCCTCGTACTCGCGCACCTGGGACGGGACAAGAGATGAGGACAGTGGGCATGTTATCACAGCAGACGTCACCCTCATGATGGTTTTGGTGAGACAGTAAGGTAATTAGGTACTTAGTGGATACACAGTGGAGACACATCCCTTTGGTGTGAGAGACCCGGGTTCGAATCCACTGTGAGGCACCGATGTGTCCCTGAGCAAGACACTTAACCCCTAGTTGCTCCAGAGGCGTGCGACCTCTGACATATATAGCAATTGTAAGTCGCTTTGGATAAAAGCGTCAGCCAAATGAATAAATGTAATGTAAATATACAGTGATGTGAATAAGTTTGAACACCCATGCTTAAATATGATTTCCAAAAGATGATTTTTTTATTCCTCTTTTTAGGCAACTTTAGCATGGGTGTCTAAACTTATTCACATCACTATATATATATATATATATATATACATACACACACACACATACATATACACAAGTAAATAAAAAATTATAAAAAGCGTTAAAATTAAATAAAAGTATTAAAAATAAACTGAATAATTTATGAAAATAAAAATACAAGATATTGTCCATTATTATAATTATTATAATATAATTTTTTAATACTTAAACAATTAAATAAAATAAATGATGAAATTATTAAAAAAATATATATAATAAATAAGATATTATCCATTAAATGGCTTTAATAAAGTTTCAGAATATTATTAAAATATATATTTTTAATACTTAAACAATTAAATCAAATAAATAATGAAATTTTTAAAAAGTATATATAATAAACAAGATATTATCCATTAAATGGCTTTAATAAAATTGCAAAATATAATTTAAAAAAATGAAACAAATTAAAATATTAAATAAATGTAAAATTAAAATAAAAAATGTAATAATGAAACTATTAAAAATGAACTGAATAATGTAAATTATAATTAGAAAGATGTTATTCATTAAATTACTTTAATAAATATTATTAGATATGATATTTGTGGAAGTTATAAAATGAAAGTAAAGCCGGTTGTACAAGCTTGCAGGCATTTTTTTTCTTTGGGAGAGAAAAAACTCACTCACTATGAATATTGTTATAGGCCAGTGGCTTCAGTGTGTGCATACACACACACACACATGCACACACACATTTGTTGTTTTTGTTGAAAGGAATGGCTGTGCTGTACTTTGCTTTTCAGCAAATGATTTGCACACAAGTCTTTTTAAAGCAGCAGTATTGAAAGATCCAGTCTCGGTGGTAGTCCAGCTGACCCGTGTACCAGCTGCTTTGACACGATTATCAGGTTAACCGGCCTCCCGAGTGTCTGAACTCGCAGTTTACGCTCGTCTTAAGGTTATAAAGCTACGCCCAGTGTCCAGCGCTGGTGATTGACTAACTAAAAGTGGTGATGCTACAATAATTCTGGCATCATTTACTTACTCTCATGCTGTTTCAAATCCTTTCTTTCCTCTGTGGAAAAAAAGTCAATTTCTGAAGGATATCCAGGGCAGGATATTCTTCAAAATTGCATCTTTTGCACAAAGAAAGAAAGTCATGCAGGTTTAGAATGACATCCGGGTTAGTAAACAATGATTGCTTTTATAATTTTGTAGCTCAGCCATTTTCAAAACAGTGTGGTTTTTTCAGTAATGAGGAATTTTCAGATTTTGGCCCAAATTTTGCAACTTAGGCATGATTTTGCTCCCTACAGCTTTTCTGGAAGGAGTGTGTCATTTATGCATGAAAATGTTGCCTAGGTGGGCAGCTACAGTCAATGCAAATGAACAAATTCTCCATGCAAACCACTCGGGAATGAGAAAGTGCTGATTCATAACAGAATTTTATGGCAGATTTTGAAGATGAAACTGTCCTTTAATATGCACACTGAGAAGCAACGAAAAGAGGTTGTGTGTCACCTCCACACGAGCATCCAGACGGGGTGACAGAGGGTAAAGAACAGTCAGGACGTCCTGATTGAAAGCCCATGCTGCTCTCTCCTGTAGTCATTTCACAGCAAAAGGCTGTCCATTCTCATTTGATATTTAAATAACGCATAAATCAGGCACCATCTGTTGCCAAGGTGAAAGACATGATATGCATTTCCTTGACACTTGTGTGCTGACACAACTGCACTCAGACAACCGAGTGTCTTGGGAGAGTAGAGAGGAGGAATCAAGCTCGAGTTCGGACTCTAATTCAAAGCTCACAACATTCACATCACAACAGCCGTCTAGCATGGCAATATCGAAAATAAAATAAAATACACCCAAAGCACATAGTTAACATAGCTGGATGAGAAGCAGAGAAACACACCCTGTCCAGACGTGACTCGTCCATGCTCTTGGAATACTCCTTTAGCTTGAACTCTTCTCTGTCGATGCGGGAACTCTCTATGTCAGCAGAAAGATGGGGCATGTTGGACACCCAGGCGACGGTTCGCTCAGAGGCGGGGGACGTGGGGTTGAGAGTGGATGGAGATTGGGAAGAGCCCTGAGAAATAGACAAAGACATCCTGTAAGGAAGGAAACTTACACAGTTTGGGGTCAGTAAGATTTTGAATGTTGTTGTCTCTTATGCTCACCAAGGGTGCATTCATTTGATCAAAATTCAAAACAGTAATGCTATAAAATGTTATAATTTATTCCTGTGATGTTATAGTTGAATTTTCAGCATCATTACTCCAGTCTTCAGTGTCACATGATCATTCAGAAATCATTCTTATATGTGGATTTGCTGCTCAAGAAACATTTATTATAATTACAAATGTCGGAAAAAGTATTATCATTGTTGGAAATGTTGTGCTGCTTAACATTTATGTGAAAACCGTGATTTTTTTAAAGCAAACTTGATGTATAGAAGGTTTAAAAAACCCAGCTATACATTTTTTGTAACATTATAAAAGCATTTCCTCCCAATTTTGATCAATTTAATGCGTCCTTGCTGAAGAAAAGTATTAATTTATTTGAACAAAAATGTAATTATTAAGTATGCTGACTAATTCTATTATGCTATCTACAAACAATGAAAGTGTAATTCTTCCAGTTCTGTTGAACACATTTTAGCATGTTTAAATCCATTTCACAGAATTCTGCAGATTTTTCTTTAAAATCTACACAAATATGTGACATTTTTTAATATGTGATAAATATTCCTTAATATTGCTGAATTTTTTTAAATAATTTAAAAATTATTAAAGTTAAAAGTTATTAATTATTATTAAAAGTTATCTATTAAATAGCATTTAAATATTATTAATATCTCCAAAAATGCCCAAAAAATATCTTATATTTAAATTATCTTATAAAGATATTATATAATATAAAGATATTAAAATATCTTATAGATATTTTATATCTTATCTTATATTATAAATATCTTATATCTTATAGAGTGGTATTTTATATATTTTTTTATATAGTGAAATAAATATTTATTTGAAATAACCACATTTATAACTATGTTTTCCATTCATATGGATAAATTGTGGTGTGATAAATATTGCGGATTACTAAAAAAATATGTTAAAATTACAATTAAAATATTGCCAATCTGGTGGCATAAATGACTGGAATTGATATCTAAAAATAATTTTATCTAGATCCCACACAAAAATAAATATCTAGTTGAAGAAATACTAGACATGGATAACAGGCAGAGTAGGAATGTTTTCTGATCCGAACACCTGTTTGCTCATGGTAGGCTTGAGCAGATGCTGTTGCTGGACCTGCTGGCGTTCCTGATGTGATTTCGATTGCTGCGTGGACTGTGGCGTTCCTCCCTGAGAGCCCTGGGATCCCTGGCTCTCCCTGGTGGAGCTCTGCTGATGGGGCAGGCCCGGGGGGGTGCTGTCTTTGACGGACAGCTGCTGCCGGGGCCCCTGTTGCCGGCTCCCGAAGCCAGACTCCGGGGACTGGAGCAGGTTCCCGCTCTGTGGCCTGGTCTTTGCTGCAGGGGTGGCGGCAGCGGCAGAACTCACGGAAAGTTGATGCGAGGGTTGCGATTTCATGCGCTGTGTGGGAGGAGCCATGGAGCTTTGACGGACTGGCTGAACGGTGGAAGGAGGCGTGGCTAGTGATGAATGAGATGTGCCGGTCTGCGATGCCATGCCTGCCAACTGCTGCTGCTCCTGGTCATGAGACACATGCTTAAATAAACAACCTCTATTTCTGCCACTCATTTCTAAATCAATTTACTCAGAAATTTTGATGGTAAGCAATGGATAATATAACAATATTTTACAGATTTTAGAGACAAAAGATGCTAATGGATGTTTTTCAATGGGCATTTGTTTTTAACGGGCGGATTGGATCCACCTCACAATGAAAGTCTTGCTTTGATTCCCATAGACAAAAGAAGCACAATTTGTCAACATTCGTGGATAGTGAATGTAAACCATAGACTGTAAAAAAAGATGGACGCCCCTTCGCTCTCTTCCATTGGTCAGAAGTTAAGCCGCCTGTATATCCCGAAATGGCGCTGACATCTTGGAATTGAGTCTGCGCAAAAGCGATTTCGGGACAGGTGAACAGGAAGTAAAGCTGCGAAATCAAGGCCCCGCCCTCACTCTCGAAGAATCAATCGCAAGAACACGCTCCTGCACTTTTTAAAAAATGAATTATAGAAATTTAGATATTCAATTTAAAGCTCCAATCTCCTCAGTCCTCCGAAGATCCAGAAAAAAGTCGTTCAGAGAAAAGTTCGCTCACACCAAATGACGTCACACCAACGCATCAAATAACAAACTAAAAGTGAACTTATTTTAAAAACAAACACTTGAAATTATATCAGCGTGATAAAAACTACAGTAAATGACAGAAACCATATTTGGAAAAACGATATTTAAAGTGTAATTTAATGGTTTAGTTGGTCTCACGTGCTGTCGAATAACATATGGAGGCGGGGTTTGCGACCTATACTAGGACCGGTGTTCTGTCGATTTTTGCTGCCTTGTCGAAAAATGCTACCGTTGCGCGAATTGATCACAGAATGCCGATTAAAGTCGTATGAAATACAATTCTAATACAATTCTAAGTTATGAGTAGCTACTGTATACTGTAGACTACTGTTTTTATTTTTATTTTATTTAAAACGGTGTGAAAAGTAAAAATTATCATAAAATATTCATCTTTGACTTGTCAAAGTACACCTTTTCTTATAGTAACTGAAACTTTCAGTTATTCCTTTTCAGCTGGCTGACCGTACAAATATTCATATGGTAGTAAGCATTTTTTAAAGGGAAATTATACATTATAAAAGGAAAATGTACCTTTTGTAAAAAAAAAAAAAAGGAAATCTTGATGGGTAGCATGAATTGTCAGAACACCGGCCACCGGGGGGCGATCGAGATTGTTTTGGCTTGTGCGGCATGCTTGATGTAAACAAAGGTAATCAAAGTGCCTTGAAGTATTTTCTTCTAAGAACGAATACGTAACAATATTCCTTGTTTAAATAATTCCCGCCAAAGGCATAGGCAAAAAAAGAGGATGAGGCATGGTCAGGTTAGTTAGTAGTGTGTTCTGTGTTGAAACCATAGACTGTAAAAAATATGGACAAAGCGTCTGTGACATCACCCATAGACTCTCTGAAGAACGGGTTTGAGGCTGTTTATGGGGGGTATGGGCGGCGCCATACTGGAAAATCTTGGGAAATACAAAATACATAAGTTTCAGAAAGGATACAGAGGTGGTATGATGTGTTGTGTCAGATCATGGCCGAGACGTCAAATTCACTCGGCGCAACCCGTTATCAGCTGTCAATCAAAGTTAACCGCCCTTATTCGTCATACGTTTTATATCTAAATATGATCTAAACTAACGAGTTAAAAAAAAAATTCACCCCCCTCACAGTTGTCAGGCACGCGGAACATATTGAAGATCACAATAAAAGTCCATGGGACCAAACTGTAAACATATGAATTTATGCTGTGAAAACGGATATTTTAACATGACGTCTATGGATATTTGGGACCGCCCTCTAGCGGATTTGAGATGTATTGTAGTTTATCGCACTTCCGGGTAGGCTTCATCTTTCAGATTAGAATGTTGCCGCTTGGTTGAAACTCGCGGTTATGGTAAGGGACGAGGCATTTCCCAAACATGCTCAAAGTAGTTGACCAATCACAACACAGTAGCCTAGCTGACCAATCAGAGCATACTGCAGCACTTTTCAGAAGGAGGGGCTTCATAGAGACAGGAACTAACAGAACGTTACTGACAGACTTAGAATAGAGGAGCTGCAACAATGTCAAATATGTGAAAAATAATGTGTTTTTAGAACATTCAAGCATTAAAACCTATTCTAATAAACCCAAAAAACTAAAGGTCCCATTTTATATTAAGTGGCTTTAAGTAATATGTACTTACATTGAACAATAAGTACAATGTATTATTGTGTTCCTGTTGTATTGTAAAACACTTTTGCTGCTATTGAGGTGTGATACGGGTAAGGTTAGGGACAGGTGTGGTGGTATGGGTCAGTTTAAGGGTAGGTTAAGGTGTGAGGGGATGGTCAACTGTGTAATTACAAATGTAATTACATAAATTAATTATAGCTGTAATTACATGCTGGAATTTTAAAATATAAGTACAATGTAAAAACATGTATGTACACAATACGTCCATTGTATCAAATTATTAATTTCAATGTAAGTACATTAATATAAAGTGGGACCAAACTAAATAAAGGCATAATAGGTCCTTTTTAAGATTAAACTGATGGTCAAGAAAATACCTGCATGTGCATCGAGAGCTGGCGTCCCCTGAAGTCACTCTGGTTATGGCGGGTGTAGTCGTCGCTGTAGCTGTGGGAGTGAATGATGCTCGGCTGACCCAGGTGAGGGCCGGGTCTGAGGGTGGACAGGTCTTCGCTTCGGGAGAAACCACCATGGGCGAACTGGGGGATGTACGCTGGGTGAGAGGCGTCCGGCTCAGGGGCCAGCAGGAGAGGAGGAGGAGGTTGGGCTCGACTGTGCTGGTGGTGAATCTGAGGCCCGTCAGCAGCGAGGTGGAACAGAGGGTTCTGGAAGGAGAGGGGGTAGCGGAGGGCGGCGGCTTGCTGCTGTTGCTGCTGGGACAGCGAGTCGGTGGTGGCTCCCATCTGGCTCAGCTGGCTCAACCTCAGACCCCCGGACATGCTGGAACCGCCGGACCCGGCCGACATACGCCCTCCGGCGCGCAGCTGACCTCCGAGGCCTCCTCCCAAGGCCGCGAGCCCACCGTAGCTGCCGAGGCCGGCAATCGAGGCCTGGGAAGAGTTGAGCATGTCCCCCATAGACTGCAGGTTAGAGACGCTGTTCATTCTTGAGTCCTGGAGGTCCATCATAGAAATGTTTTCATTAACACCTAGAACCTACGGGCGAGAGCGCTGCAGATGCCTGCCGGGCGCAGCAGTTGTGGGCGGTTTATGCATGTGGCTTGACTGTGTGTGTGTGTGAGTGATGGGTGTATTAACTTGAGGGTTAAAAGGAATAATTCACCCAAAAATGACATTTCTGTCATATGCGGTTATTTATTCAGTGGAATGTTAAAACATAATTTGTATGCAGCTCTTTTTCATACAGTTTGTCACATAAAATAAAACAACATTAAAAAACTAAATCGAAGTAGTCCTGGCACTAATGTCAAGAAAAACTGAACTGTTTAAATAATATACATATTATATTTAAATAATAGTAATAAATAAGCAACATTTGATTTTACAGGATAATAATTCATGTAACTGAATTCAAAATGGACAATGTTTCGTTGTTACATTAATGATTTTCTGAGAGATGGGATGATGTCAAGGAAAATGATGTTTAATATTAAAATATAATATTCCATAAAATATAATATTTAAATAAAATTGGTACATAATATAATATCCTATAATAATATATAATGAATACAATTATTTAATATAATAAAAAAACAATAAATAATTACAGTCTGCTTTTATGGGAGAAATTTTAATTTAACAAAATTTCTATTTATTTTTATATTTATTTATTGTGAGAATGACACATGCTATATTCTGAGGCTTATATTTTGAAGCCAAAGTACAGATGAAATGGACAACAAAAGTCAAGTGAGCTAAAAATGGTTTTGTGTGTCAGTCTGAGGCAAAACCTAACATGACAGGTGCCATTTGTGTCATATTTAATTTTTAAATTAATAATAAATAAAAAAATCTACGTGTTCATGAGACCTGAAATATAGTTCACAAACAATACGATTTAAAATGATTTTATAAAATATATTTATTTTTCATTCTGAAAACTGCACATGAAAAAAGTGCAGGATACAATAATCACAAAACTATTCATTTTTGGGTGAAATATACATTTCTGCACTGTATGTCAGGACCCTGAATCCTAAATGGTGATGGAAGATTAACGTAAAGAATCTCTTTATGTATTGACGGCACCCACATCATCTTGAAGCCCTCTTTTCCATGCTTGGGTGGTATTTGACCATGCAGTAAGCAGGTCAGTGGCGCTTCCTTCTCCGACAGGAACAAAGCGAACCCTCAGAAAAGCTGGTGAAACGTGTGCTAGGGAGTGAGCTGTTATTCAAATGAGAATTTGGACCAGACAGCACTGACCATTGTCATGAAAGAATTCTAAATGAAAGGGGATATTATTTAATCAGAACCCCCCACCCAATCAGAAACCACTGTCCTTTGGGACTTACCTTTGGGTCTGGATCCGTGATATCAGAACTGCTAGTACAGTACGCTGGACTAGAGCGGGCCAACGGGGGACGGGCAACATAGAAAACTTCTTTAGATGAGGCTCGGTGAGGATGATCGCGATCCACAAAACCCCCCATTCCAGCTCGGGACGGGGGGGCTCCGCCACTGGACATGGCAGAGGTTGGAGAGGGCAGGCGAGTGATGTCGATTGAACTGTATGACATACAAGAAAAAGAGTTCCCATGCTTTCGATGGTCAACATTAGACATCCTATAAGTCAACTACATGTCAAATAACTCTCATTAGAGTATATATGCAGACTGTTACGTCCGGGTTAGTAGAATAAGTTTACATGTAGTTGAAAAGTTTGTCATAGTCAGTATAATGTCTGGTTGGGGAGCATCACAATAAAGTGTTACCAAGCTCAGCTCCAAAACCTAGCAAGCCATATGATGTGGTATTTAATTGTAGTTCAATCAACTTTGATACTGTATTACATTTTGAACATTGATATATTATTATAGTGTTTGTTAATATTTTGAAGTAGATTTATTTTCTTTTTTCTGTTTTCACTTAAATTTTAATTGAAGCTTTGCTAATTTTGTCATTTTATTAGTTTGTCTGTATCATTTGTATTCCTTTTTATACATTTGTTTTAGTTGTTTTAGTACTTCAAGTTAAAGTAAATAAAAATGAGAAATGTTGGCAACTAGCTGAAATAAAATATTTGTAAGTCTTTATATTTATATATATATATATAAAGAAAATCCAAATGCAAAAATAGGGGAAATGAAAACTAAAAAAAAAAAAAATCTATAATAAAATACAATACATAAATAAATATTTATTTAATACTTGTAGGTGGCTTTGCATACCTGCAAATATGGTGATTCTCTTTTGAGGGACTCCTTTTTTAAATATTTTATATTAATTTTTAATATTTAATATTGTCAATACATTTTATTTAAAATGTTTTTTTGTACTTTTTTATGATTTTATGATTTTTTTATGATTTTATGTACAGCGCTTTGAGAAGTTGCTTTTAAAGGCGCTAAATAAAATAAAGTTTATTATTATTATTATTATTACTGTTTGAAAAATATAGTATATAAAATACAAGTGTTGTTTCCCTAAATTAAACCTTTGTCTTTCATACAGTTATTGTACTAAAACAAAAAACTATTAAAAAGTAGTAGTAATGTAAAATTGAATAAAAAAGAAAGCAGAAAGACAATTAAATCCTGTAAATGTTTTTTAAAGCACTCATTTGCATCTCCTCTCCGGTTTGTAAACCCCTGGCATAGAAGCCTAAAAATATTAGGCAGACTAACTAGGTTTTGGAAAATCCTCTCTTCTCCAAGGTGTTGCGATGTGACACAAATATGGGTCATGGGTGCATATAAAGACCCCAGACGCACCTGTTGAGGTCTCTCATCATGAGGTTCTGGAACTCGGACGAGATGGCCCTGTTGAAGCTGGGCCGGGAGAGCAGCCTATCTGTCTGTCTCTCTGGAGGCTGTCTGTCTGTCTGGTTACTGGGCTGTCTCTGGAGGTGCGGGTTACGGAGGGCCATGCTGATGTCATTAAGAAGGCGGGGCAATGGTCCGAGTTTGATGATGGCATCCTTTGGCACAATATAAACAGACAGAAAACAGGAGACCAACCTGATAACCGATCACAAACGCAAGTAGACAATCACAGTTATCTCCATCCTGATTATCAAACAGCATCTACCTTGCTTAGTTGTGCCATGACTTCCCACAGAAGACTGTGCAGGATCGAAAGCTCCCTTCCCAAGTCGATGTAGCCCTCAAAAGCAACGGCGTTGCTCACGGTATCGAGATTGGAGATCTCGTAGAGGAATTGCTGCATGGAGCCCCACTCCATCTCTAAAAACTCATTCATATAGCACATGTACTCCTCCTTACTGCCAAACCTGTAATACAGTGAGGAACTGGTAAGGATGCGGGCTGATATGGTTTGTAGGAACATAAAATGTTGCGCAATGATAAAGATGTTAATGCTCATCATCATCATTAGCTTAATGGCCAATGATCTTGGCTGACAGCCCTAACGTCAAAATGTAACCCATAAAACTGGAGCACTAAAGAGATTCCCATTACTATTGTGTCATAAACCCAAAGTCAAGAAGACTGTCCCGGATCAATTATATTAAATGCTGAAAAGGTCATTTTAAGCATCATAACATTATAAAGCACAGTGTGAAAAATGGACGTTAATTCTGAATATTTGCTAAATATTAGATTTTACAGTGTTATTAAAGAATTTGTGATATTAAAGATTAATTTCAAGTGAGCTTTAGATGGCACGAAGATAATCTAAATTTAAAAATTGGGAAAATGAGAATGCACAACTAAATATCAAATATGGAAAAAAAAAATTAATAAAATAAAATTACAATAGAAAATTATGATAACCAATATTGTCCCAATATATTAAGCATCAGAATAGATAAAATGAGAATGCACAACTAAATATCAAATATATAAAAAAATAAAATAAAATAATAATAAAAAAATGATTAGAATAGATAAAATGAGAATGTACAAATATCCAGTGTGGACAAAATAACAAAATAAAATAATGCCAGTTGATAACTAATATGGTCCCATTATATCATGTATCCCATAGCAGAATGATAAAAAATTGTACAATGTGACAAATTAAATTAAATATCGCTTGATAACCAAAATGGTCCCAATTCATCATCCATCTCCAATCAGAATGGTTTCCTTGCTTTACAGAACTCAGAGCACACCACAAAAATGGTGACATGGTAATAAAGTTAAAGACCTTAAAGAAAGTGTGTACTGACTTTGAGAAGTTTGCAAGGTTCTGCACAACTTTGGCTATGAGGGTGAGTGTGCGTGAGGTCTGTTCATCGGGGTATTCCTGTGTGAGATTGAATAAGGATGGCGACATGACGGCTGGACACAGGAAGCGCAGGAAGAGGGAACCACTGATAAGTCGATCTGCAATGTCCTCTCTTCCTCTCTCAGCGCATCGCACGCGCCAGGACGCAAAGACCTCCTTCAGTTCCCTTGGAAACGCACTGGGAAAAACAAACAATATATTTCCAGTATGATTAAAGCAGTTGGTTTGCTATCATCTTTTCACTGTCGACTCTTTTAAAATACATTAAAATATATAAGCCTGGAAATTCATTTGCATCATCATACAATTTTAACCATGCAATCTTTTTATGAAGATCTACTATCATAACTATTATTAAAAAGTTGTTTTGCCACTTAAACTGTTTTAAAGAGTCACAGCAGTAAAAAAATAACACCATTAAATGTATCATTTTTACTGTCTTGTGGTGTGGTGCACATTATTAAATATAATACATTTGAACCAATACTCTACCCATTAAAAAAAATGAGAATAATTTCACTTTCCATAGAAAAAAGCAGTAAGGGGCCGTTCAGACTGCATCTGTCCCAGCTGTTTTTTTTTTATTAGTAGTATTTTCTTCCTCTCTGTAATCGTGCTATAGCTAGTGATGTATTTGATTGCTGCAGTGCATATTGCTGTTTTTTAAAGGGATAGTTCACCCAAAAAGAAAATCAAGTCATAATTTACTCCCCCTGGTGTTGTTCTAATGCCAAATGCCCTTTTAAAAATTTTTCTTTAATTTAAATTTTTTTTTAAAAATTTTTAAAAAAATTCCTGCTTGTCCACATAATGTTATATGTCCATAATAAATTTTAAAGCAAAAGTATTGTTGGTCTTGAGACTCTATTAGCGCCGCAGTTCACTCCGACTCACCCAGAAATTCTGGCATCGTCAAAAAAGTGCAAACTGAGTTTGATCTTTTAATATCACTGTTTTAGTACATTATTAAGGCACTTTAAGGGTGGGTTGCACCAATGAGGTTTAAGCATCTCCGTCGGCTCACCATCTGCCCAATCTTGCTGATCAGCCCTTTAATTCAAATGGTCTTTCTACACAGCAGTTTTTAAACACAATTGACATTTTATAGGTGTATTTCTTAAATCAGCAAGAGCTATTGTCAGAGTGAGAGTTTCAGTTGGTCAATAAAAGAGGAAATGGAATTTAACATGGTTAAATTGGTGAATCCATCATGGCGGAGACATTTTTTATCGTAGATTAAGGTTTTAATCACAGGTTAGAATTGTAATCCCAGATTTCATGTTTAAAATTAAGTGGTGCAACACAACTCAATTTAAAATAAAACCCAGATCAACAAATCCTTGATTAGAGTTCAATCAATCCTTATTGGTGCAACCCACCCTGTGTTTTCACGTTAAACGTTTTAGTGATTGAAATACTTTAGCTGTAAATATATATGGATCACAAGTGCTTGTTCACGTATTTTTGTTTTTGAGATGGGTATGATGATAGACAGAAGCCAATGGGCAAATTGCCAGGATGCTGGGCCCTCCTACTCTTTTTTGAAGGACATCCTGGGATTTTTTTGTGATAACAGAGAGTCAGGAGCTTGGTTTAAAGTATCATCCGAAGGACATTGCTTATTACAGTATAGTATCCTCATCATTATACTAGGCCGTTATTTCCCCAGTGGTCCACAGTGGTCACCACCATTTTTTTGGTCAGTAAAAGAAGGAATGGCATTCTACATTAGTACAACACCAGGGTGAGTAAATGATGACTTGATTTTCATTTCAGGGTGAACTAACCCTTTAAGATGGCGTGCTCAAGACGGTGTGAACGGCCCATAAGACGACTGTCCTATGTCAGCTTTGCAACTAACCAATGAGAGTTGACGATTTTACAGAGTGCAAGCTCACAGCACATCCGGAGGTTGGCTTGATGTTCGGGCAGCACAGAAGGTGGAGTTCTCATTGGGTCGACTTCACAGTTCTCTTCTGACTCATACAGCGCTCGGATAAAATCACCTAAATTCAAATGAAACCCGTGAAATGAAAAATGTGTGCGTTCAGCAAAGGAAACAACGACAACCATCAAAACAATCTCAAAATTTGAGGAGCTCTCACCTAAAACGTCTTTGAGGTACTTATGTCCAATGAGTTTGAGGTACTCTTCTATGGCTTTGGTGGCCAGGGTGTTTTCTCTGAATATAAGGTGCTCTCGGTCGATAAATCGGTCCACCTCACACATTGCCATGTCTGAAAGAAAATCCTTGTGCAGAGCAAAAGAAGATACATCTGTAATCACTTTACAATTGCTTGCATATAAAAAATCAAGATAAAACTAAATAAGTGAATGATTGGGAGTGCCCTAGATTGGCAGCAAATCTGTGTGCCAGTGTTGCTATTGCTAACTAAAGCTAGTAAAAAAAAACAAAAAAACGTTTTTTTTTTGTTTTTTTTTAAATTTAAATAAAGCTAAAATAAAATGAATGAAAAGATGAAAAGTTGCCTTGGCATCAACTGAAATAAAAACCATTTAAGCTTAAGTACTAAAATTACTAAAACTAAAAGTGAAATAAAAGTAATATACATAAACGCTAAATATAGCTTAATGCATATTACAATGTCCCCTTATTATGTCGAAATAACGAGACATTTATGTTGTTATAACGAGATATTTAAGTCGTTAAAACTAGATATTTATGTTGTTAAAACGAGATATGTCGTTATAACAAGTCTCGTTATAACGACATAATATCTCGTTTTAACAACATAAATATCTCGTTTTAACGACTTAAATATCTTGTCTTTAAAATGAGATATTATGTCGTTAGAACTAGATATTATGTCATTAAAAAGAAAAAATATGTCGTTTTAACGTCATAAGATCTCGTTATTACGACATAATTGAGGGGAAAAATAATATGTATGTGGCAGCAATGCGTCACCATAATTAATAAATAATATAATAATATACAAATACTAGTGAAATCATATATGACTTTTCAGGATTCTAAGTTGCTATTGATGTTTCCAATCTCCAAAACTGTATTAAATACAAGATACACAAATATCAGGCAAAATAGTCAATTTTTAATAAGATGAAACCATTATTCAATCATTTTCAGTATTAAAATAAATATAAGCAGGTCCTGGATTTAAAAATGGTCTATTTAGTTAAATGGAGCTGAAGGCATTCAATTGGTATCTGAAAACAGTATATTTATAATCGACTGTAACTGAGCTTGACCCAACTGCATTTGTTACAGAGTATATAAGCTATTGTAACTTAAAATATGTCCAAAATCTCACCTAGACAAGAATTACGTCAGGAGCATGCATCTATCAAGTAATCCTGACTAGATTGGCAGCTCACAATGTTTTTGATGCATATATTATTGAAACTAAGTCCTACCTTGGCCTTCCCTGTGCTCTGCAGGATGTGCACCAGAGCACAGGCCACTTCCTCTTTGCTCTTGACGCTCAGCAGTGGCTCCAGAACCGCGCACAGCGTTCTGTAGTTGTTGGTGACATACTCTGCAAACTCTTTATACAGCTCCATTGGCAGGATGCTCATGGTCTGAAAGCGTGACTTGAGCCGCAGGGAGGCGTTGATGATTTTGCCCCCTCCCACGCCGCCACCCTTGGCCAGGACGCTGGGCTGAATGACGGGGTACCATTGCTCCACAAACTGACGACCAGTGATGCTGGAAATTGGGATGCTGACCAAGCCCAGGTATGTGCTCTTCTCCTGTTATGAGGAAGGAAATGGACAAAAAATAAAATAGTAGGACGTAGCCCTTCTATATAATTTAATACTTTTGGATAATATAAAATGTACATTTTATTATATATATTTGTTTTATCATACTATTTAACAAATCTGTTACTACAGTAGTTTACTTGCAACCAAGCACCTTTCATATATTTGATGTAGTGTGCTATTACAAATACACTAGCCTAGACGTCTAACGTATGAACAAAAAGCCACAAAACTCAAGTCTTTAAAGGGATACTCCACTTTTTTTGGGAAATAGGCTCATTTTACCACTCCCCCAGAGTTAAACAGTTGGGTTTTACCGTTTTCGAATCCATTCAGCCGATTTTCTGATATTTAGAAGAATATCAGTAACCAGACAGTTTCTGGTCTCATTGACTTCCATATTAGGAAAAAAAAATATACTATGGAAGTCAATGAGACCAGAAACTGTCTGGTTACTGATATACTTCTAAATATCAGAAAATCAACTGAATGGATTCGAAAACGGTAAAACTCAACAGGGGGAGTTGTAAAATGAGCCTATTTCCAAAAAAAGTGGAGTATCCCTTTAAGTATTCATTTGGATTTGAGTGTCGAGGTGGTCTTTTACCTTGCGTCTTTTTTTATCTGTCTCTTTGTAAAGATGAAGGCGGAGGCTGCGGACAGCTGGCAGGTTGTTGAACTCAAAGTGCTCACCCCAGAACACAGTATCGGTTCGGGGTTTGCTGGTGGTGCGGGCGTAAAGCATGTCATCCAAGCACAGTTCACAATAATAGCGCTTTTTGGGTGGGAGTTCACGGGCCTCGATGATCCACAGCTTCAGAACATTATCGACACGTCGACTGTTGTCCTGAGTGTGGGAAACACAGAATCAGATTTGCATCATACAGTATATAAACTACAGGTGACGGTGGTGAGAGGGTTTGCAGGACTTTAAATGTGCAGTCAAGCATGCGGACAGACAGGAGAGATTGCAAGTTTGAGGGTGGCAGTGCTTTAGAAAGGATAATGGTTTGAATTACTGTTAGTCTAACACATATTGCATGTCTAAAGTGCTGGAGTGGTCATAGGCAATGATGTTTCAGAGAAAGATGAGTCATTCAGACTCATCAAAATGGCCCTGGAACATTAGTTTTCTACTGGCATTTATAGTAATATACCCTTAAAAACAGATTTCAAAAGCTCTTTTATTAAAAAATACAGTGACGTTAATATGCTACAGTGATGGTCTCTCAGGTGGTGTATATATATTTATAGCATACCATGTAACTGAACGATTACCATATTCATATACAGTACCATGGTACTCCATGGTTCTTCAAAGATAGTTTTACACAGCCAAACTGGCAAAAAAGCAACCAATCCCAGTTCATTCTGTTTTTACACGCTGTTCATGAGAGGGTAAATCTGTAATCCATGACATTAGACAAATTGATTATGTGGAAATGCATCAAAATAATGTCAATTCAGTGTATCAAAAAATACAGTGGAAAAAAATGTGCGATCTGAATTTCTGCACATCCTGAAACAATACATTTCAAATATTAATTTTATTCTTATTATGCCAAGCACCGAAGGTGAAATCGTTGAAATCGATTATGGTTAAGCGCTTGTGGGAGAAGTTATGAAATTTGGCACACAGATAGAGGATAGTCTGACCTCTCACCATAGCAAATTTGGTGACTCGATCCCTCTAGCGCCACCAACTGTCCAAAATTTCACTCATGCTTTTGCTAATAACTTTTGAACCGTACGGGCTAGAAACAAAATCGCACCCGATGATGTCATTTTCGTCATGAAAATCTGTCCGCCATTTTAAATTCTCCGAGAACTCTACTTTTTCAAACTCCTCCTATGCCGTTGCTCTGATTATCACGAAAATTCACACAAAGGTAAAAACTGTGCAAAATCCCAGAAGTAAGTTGCATAACAATTGTGATTAGAGCTTTCCCGTTTTGATGGTCAGTGAACAGACTGTGACTCCATCTGTAAAAAGAAACTATGGAAAACGTAAAAAAAATGAATGGTATTCCCATGGTACCATATGTTCAAATTTTGTTTTTTGCCAGTGAGTGCTTCAATGGTTTGCTACAAACTACTCAGCTTTTTCTATCACTTGGGAAACTTCTTAAACTAATCAGCTAATAAACTACAGGAAACTAATGAACACCCTTGGTCTGTCCTCATTTATTGTAATATTGACAACGCATCTGTTGCAAGACTGAGCAGGCTGATCATTTTTGGACGCCTGTGTCATGTTCTTCACGATTCAGCCCAAAATCCCGCTGCCTGAACATCTGGACGAGTCAATCCACACAACAGACACAGCCAACATGAGAGATAATAGATGTCTGAAGAAGGAACATTCAGTATTCTGCATTGGCTTTGGGGATACATCTTAGCATACAGTACCAGATTGTTTCATTATGTGGCAGAACAGCACATGGAAGCAGTTTGAAGTTCATTTGATACTCCTAAAAACACCAGTAGAGGGTAAAATGAGTGTAAAGACGAAAATGACAGAAGAGGTTGTTACTGAAGGAGAATGGTGCAGTCATGAAAGAAGAGGAGAGAGAAATAGAGAAAATCTTCTTTACACTCACTTTGTTTGGTTTGACAGCTCTCTGTAGATTCTCTATCCATTTGTCTCTCTCCGCAGCCGACCGACAGGCAAAACACTTTGTTCCTGAAGCAGTTGTCACCTAAGGAAAGGAATAATGAGTTTCATTATTTCAACCATCAGTGTAATTAGAAATAAAAAAACAACAAAATTCCACAGGGCACTGGGGCTAATATAGTCACACATTAAATGCTTTAAAGTGAAATGTGTGATTTCTATGCCACTAGTGGCACCAAAGGAAAATGCAAAAAAAATCAGATAGACGTCATTATGTCTTATATACCATTCAGAACTGAATTGAGAATGTCTTTTAAATTCTATTTCAATTCCAGAGACTTAAAACAAATTTCAGGTAGCAAACAGGATGCAGAATTTTTGTTGGAACAATTCGACGATTAGAACGATAGATAGAACGATAGATAGATAGATAGATAGATAGATAGATAGATAGACAGATCTACAGATAGATAGACAGAACTACAGATAGATAGATAGACAGAGAACTACAGATAGATAGATAGACAGAAACAAAGATAGACAGACTGATCAACAGATAGATAGATAGATAGATAGATAGATAGACAGACAGACAGATAGATAGATAGATAGATAGATAGATAGATAGATAGATAGATAGATAGATAGATAGATAGATAGATAGATAGATAGATAGATAGATAGATAGATAGATGCAATTTTTTAATAAACATCTCGTCGATTTTCTAAGGAGCATGCAAGTTATGAGTCTGAAGTGAATAGTTTGCTATGGATCACCTCAAAACAGTACTCCTGTCCCAGTATACTGGAGTGAACAGGCTTGATGATCGCATCTTCATCAAGTGTCAAATCCAAGGCCTCGGCTGCGCTGCTGGGAGACAGCAAAGACTCATGGGAGTGCGATTCTTTGAAGCTCTGCATCAGACGAGTCCTGTGAGGGAGAAATAACAGCATGTCTGAGAGAGAAGAGACTCACAGGTTGCGCTTACATCACACGCCTACATGACGAGGTCAGTATTTCACTTGACATTACAGAAGTCATGTTTTTTTGGAAGTCCTTTCTTTGTGGTTTATGGACAACGACATCAGCCTCTATCATCAACAGTGAGGGTTTGAACACTTGAGGAGAATTTACTAAGAAGAATGAATAGTGTTGAACGCAATTTTGCACATCATGCTTTTCGAGAGCTGAAAGTGCACTCAATTACACTTTGTATCCATATATTTTTTTTTTTACTTTGATAAATAAAAAATGTACACAATCATCACTGATGGTTTCCACCTGCTTTCCTTAGTTGAACTTTCAAAGTTCAATGTTAAAAATAACAAATATTGTTTAACAATATAGTACTAAAATAATCTAAAATTAGACTGTTGGTGCTGAAAAGAAAAATCCTAAATTCTCAAAGTGGATTTAATTTTAGTCCATTTTGCACTTGGTTAAACTGGATTGTAGGTAATTAGCAAATAACATGAGCGAACGTGGTGCTTAGTGGATAGTTTCGTAAATTTGCCCCTTAAATATGATCTTAAAAGTAAAAAAAGTGAGAAGGTTTACATTCATACACATTTCTAATCAGTTTTAATCAGTACAAATATGAGCACATTTACAGTGCATAAAAAACTTAATATAATAATATAATAAACTTAAATTATCCTGTTTATAAATATACTGATTATTAATATTTTTTCACAAATCATGACACTTATAAAGCCGATATAAAATCATAATGATAGAAACAGCTTATACAAGACATAATAAAATAATAATAATAAAATGTTAAAAACCATCACTTTTTAATAAAATTCTGTTTCCATTTATTCACGTAGGTGGAAAGAGTTCAACGTTAAAAAATAAAAATAAAAAATATCATAAAAAAGTACTAAAATCATCTAAAATTAGCCTAATTTACAAAAAACAAACTTTTTTTTGTTTGTATAGATTGTATAGAAGATTGTTTCAGACACTGAATAAAAATAAAAAAGGTAACTGTGAGTTTTTATCCCGCAATTGCGAGTTAAAGTCAGAATTGTAAGATATAAACTTGCAATTCGAGAAAAAAAAAAAAGTCTTTTCCCCTTAAAACAGACTTTATATCTCGCGAGTAAAAACCAGCTTCCATAGACTTGTGGGTAATTAGCGAATAGGAGGAAAGTTTTTGCCCTGAAATAACATGAGCGAACGTGTCGTTAAGTGTATAGTTTCATGAATTTGAGAATTCTTTAAAGGGAAAAAGTCTTGCATACCTTTCTAATCAGTCTCAGCACAAACGCGGGCACAATTACACTGCATAACAACATACACCTTTACCCCACTGTACCTGCAAACGCCCACACACACTCACTTCACAGTTTAGAGCCACAAACCCTTAAAAGAGCTGAAGAGAAGATTGACAAGCTTATCGAGAAGTACAATTATATAAATATCAAGAGAAAAAGTGTGATAAATTGTTAGATCCCTACTAGTGATGTATCGCTTCTCCTGCGTCTTCAGAGAATCACTGTATATGTATACATACAGCCTCACAGCGTTACAGTGTGGGAGAGAGAGAGAGAGAGACAGAGCGAAAGAGATGGAAGGTATAAATATAGACCCAAAGGAGTGAGTCAGAATGAAAGAAATGATAGAGCGAGTGGAGGAGGAAGAGAGAGAGAGAGAGAGAGAGACATTGAGAGTAGTGAGACAGTGAGAGACTTCTCAGAGGAAATCAAATGTTACATAAACCATGGGAACTGAAAGGAATAAGACAAAGAAAGACAGATCGAATGAAGGACAGAGATCCAGCAGGAACAACAGGACAGAGATGAAAAACGACAAATCTGTCATCATTTACTCGTTGGAGATGTTAAGCGGAATGGCCAAGCAGCTTTTGTCCATACGACGAAGGTATATAGTGAGCAAGGGGCTGTCGAGCTTCAAAATAACATTAAAGCACCATAAACGTATTGTAAATGTAGTCATGATGCTTCACGCACTGTACATCATGTTTAGAGACTTGTAGCTCTCGATTCTCGCCAGGTTTGATGTCAATGATGTCAGACATCTAACAGTGACGGACTAGAGGAAACAGCCCAGGACCAGGAATATTACTGGTTATACTGTATTTTTGATCAACTAAATGCAGTCTTGTCTTCTAATAGCATTTTTGTGAATTATATTGGAATGACATCTCAAACTAATCAGCAGGGAGCATTTGTTTTATATGTTTGAACGTGTACGTTTAAAATGTACTGTACATTAAAAAAATGTTCACATAACATCCATCTTTCATTAGGTTTGGCTTTTGAGCGGGTGAGGAGGAAGCTAGATAAGCTAGATGAAAAAAAGGGGGATTATTCTTCTCGGAAAGCAATGTACTTAGTAACTGAGATGAACAATGACTTACATTTTAGTATCAAGTTTCAAGATATCATACAAGCCAATTTTAAGGAGCTTTATTGAGCCTGACAAGATAAATGAATTCGTTTGTATGGAAAAGAACTGCTATTTCCAAACACCCTCATTTTGAGGTTGGAACGACACGGGTGAGGAAATAATGACAGAATTTGGACAAAGTATGTCATTCACAACACTACACAACTCCACAAACAAGCTTTTGGGACACAGTCAGTCAAATCCAAAAGATAAGTGAGGTTTGTACACAAAATTCAAGAGCATTTTTGGTGGCATTAAGATTTGTGGATTTAAATCATCCTGACAACCAGTTCTATTTGAGATCACATCACAATTACATCCCAACACTAAACGGAGCAGAAGAAACGACGCCTTTCCACGAGATACCGTTTTCACAGCACTGAAATTCGGCACCGCACACTGTCACTCCAGCTGTTAGACGCATTTGTGCGTCACACGATTCCAGTTAAGGGCTGAATCAAACGATTTTATGAAAGCGGAGTTGTCTGCTTGAATTACTTAAAACGGCAGCACGGCCTTCATTTCAAAGAGACAGCACTGCGGAAACTTCCTCTTTGAAAAGGAAACGTCACTGGAGCGCTTCCCTGTCCAAACGGAGCAAGAACTTCAAAAAACACAACCTGGCCGTGAGTGAGCTTAGAGCTCGGAGCATGAATAAATGAATGAAAAAACCATTAAAAGAGCACCTTAGCACCTGTCTGGATGCTTGAAGAAGAAGAATAAGGAGCCAGAGGACGTTGCAGATATTAAGAGATATTAAACTGGAGTGCAAACCAGCGTTTAATGGAGCAGTTCATCCAAAAGTGATGATTCGCTGACCTCTATTTTATAACGATTATTTTCGTTCTTTTCTGAAACACAAAAGGACTCATGCACTATAAACGTATTCCTTAAATTTCAGGTCGGGAATTATAGTGCACCGGTCATTTGATTGATTTTTATGATGCTTTGATGCTGCATTTTTGGAGTTTAACAGTATAACTCACCACCAAACCATTGGAAAAGTGAGGAAAGAAAGAAAAGAATACAGGTGGTCATTTTTGAGTGAACTATACACTCTTAGAAGAAAAGGTTCTATATAGAACCTTAAAAGGTTCTATCAGCGCTACGTATTTGGAACCCCTAAAAGGTTCTATACACTACTAAAAAAGGGTTCCTCTGGGTTCTATATAGAACCCTGGTGTTCCATACTTGGTCAATAGAACCTTTCACCAAAAAAAAAATGGTTCTATATAGAACCATTTTGGAGTTCCATATATGAAGCGGGGGATGGAACCATTTCTGGTTCTAAATAGAACCATTTCTTCCAAGAGTGTACCTTTATGACTGTGCAATATTCATTCACTGGAATATCATGAGACAGCACTGTTTCAGCATGCGTTTATGGGAGGAAGAGTTTGGACAGTACCGGTCCTGGTCGGCGCTGCGGAAACGAGGGAGGATCATGTGGCGGAAGCTGCTGGTTCGGTCCAGTTTGGGCTGACTCTTGGCCCGTTTAATGGACCCCTTCAGTCTTCTACTGAGGAAACTCTGAGAAAAAGAACAGACTCAGAATTAATATGCATGACAACAAACATAAGGAATTGATCATTTGGATTGCATAGTCTGACACTTGAAAACTTAAACCTGTAAGGGCACTCATTTTTTTTAAAACTTATGAGGGATATAAAAAAAAAGTCTAAACATATAAAACACACAGTGTGCAGGCATTTATACTTTACATGTAAAAAAATGTATTACTTTAAAATACAAGTTTCATCTTTAACAAGCCTGTGTAGAAATGACAAAAAATGGAGTACAATATAATTTATTTTATAAAAATATTTTAATATTTTTAATAAATATATATATATAAATATATAAATATTTTAATAATAATATATATATATATAATTATTAAAATATTTTTTCTTATTTTAAATTATAAAATAAATGATATTGTACTCCATTTTTAAAAATATATTATTTATTACATGTATTTTTTTATTTAAAAATTTAATTGGATTAAAGTAAAAATGTTGCATATATCTTAAAAATTAAAAAAATATATTTTAACAATTATATATATATATATATATATATACATATATATATAATTATTAAAATATTTTTTCTTATTATAAATTATAAAATAAATGATATTGTACTCCATTTTTTTAATATATTATTTATTGCATGTATTGTTTTATTAAAACATCTAATTGGACTAAAGTAAAAATGTTGCATATATCTTAAAAAAAATATATACACACACACACACACACATATTTATATAGACAAAATAATTATTTATTATTTTTATTATTAATAAAAAATATAAAATTGAGCAGATGTAAAACACATGTTTTATATATTTTAAAACATTTGTTATTCTTATATTTATTATTATATTAAAAGGACAAAAATTGAGCTGTTTTTATATAAAATTAAACAATATTTTATTATTATGTTATAATATAAATGATTGTAACATTAATTAGATGAGCAGATGTAAAAATGTGGTGCAACTAACTGAAATGATATTCCCTTGCTCGTGGCAAAACACTCTGGCAATGTTGCACTATCCACAGTCAACCAATAGTGGGAAGTATTGCTTCATAAATATTTCCCGACGCCTACAGTAAGAACATACTGGCAACAGCAGGCAAGAGGTTTACGCCACAACAGAGTAAAATCAAGTCAAATCTCACTGTGTACGTAATGCATTCATAAGACGTGCAATCTTAGATAACCTGAAAACACAACTCATCAACAGAAGAATGTTTAGACACAGCAGATGAAGCTGTGAAAGCTCATTTGCTCAGTGATAATTACAGTGTGAGGCAGTGTATTGATATTCCTCAGACATTCTGTGTAGTGGTTTATTATGCACTACAAACCCTTAGTATTAAACTTGTGCAATTAATTCAGTCCAAACTGCTCCACCAACTTTTATTTGTGCTATCTACTTTTTAGTTTTTGTAAAGTTTATACTTAACAAAGAAAGCTCAAATTATATTTTGAAAACCTTCTATTTTGAAAGTGGCATTTCATTTACACAGATCTAAAGCCTAAAACCTGCATACCTGAAACTTTGCTTTTTAAATTAAAGATGCAGAAAGCCATTTCTGAGAAACCCTGTTGATATTTGAAATCAACCCAAACAAACACACCCCTCGCTTCACTGCTCTGCCCCCAAAATAACAAACACACAATGCAAGAGTGGATGTCTCTAGCTAAAGCAAAGCAAAAAAAAAAAAAAAATACAGTGAGGATGACGAACAAATGAGGAAAAACAAAAAATGAACACACAGTACACAAGAGTATATACAAGTTTGTTGTTCCTTTGTTGGCGCTATACTACGCACATGGCACCCGTTATCGTTAATATAACACGCGCTGTGAGGGCTAAGTTTAGGTGTGGGGTAGGGTCTGCGTGTCATATTCACGCTAAAGGATTTATGACGTGTTATATTAAAGGGTTAGTTCACCCAAAAATGAAAATTAAGTCATTAATTACTCACCCCCATGCTGTACCAACCCCGTAAGACCTTCGTTCATCTTCGGAACACAAATAAAGATATTTTTGATTGAATCTGAGAGCTGGATCACTCTTCCATAGACAGCCTGAGGGACTGCCTCTTGACGGCCCAGAAAGTCATTAAAAGAAAAGGTTTAAATATTCCATGTGCCTACAGTGGCTCAACTATAACTTTATCAAGCGACGAGACTACTTTTTGTGCGAAAAAAAAACGTAAATAACGACTTTATTCGACTTTCCATTACTTCCTTATGGGCGCATGCGCGAGAACTGAGACGAGACCGTTCTTCTTCGACTACTTTTTGTTACCGGCTGCTCACCGCTTAGGAGTTTTACCGCCCCCTATCGTATAAGATGACGTACTGATATAGCCGGAGGCGCAAAACGTTCTGTTTACAAGCAGTACGTCATCTTATACGGTAGGGGCGGTAAAACTCCTAAGCGGTTGACAGCCGGTAACAAAAAGTAGTCGAAGAAGAACGGTCTCGTCTCAGTTCTCGCGCATGCGCCCATAAGGAAGTAATGGAAAGTCGAATAAAGTCGTTATTTACGTTTTTTTTTCGCACAAAAAGTAGTCTCGTCGCTTGATAAAGTTATAGTTGAGACACTGTAGGCACATGGAATATTTAAACCTTTTCTTTTAATGACTTTCTGGGCCGTCAAGAGCCAGTCCCTCAGGCTGTCTATGGAAGAGTGATCCAGCCCTCAGATTCAATCAAAAATATCTTTATTTGTGTTCCGAAGATGAACGAAGGTCTTACGGGGTTGGTACAGCATGGGGGTGAGTAATTAATGACTTAATTTTCATTTTTGGGTGAACTAACCCTTTAACGATAAAGGATGCCATGTGCATAGTATAGCAAAGCCGTTTTTGCATATAGCGTTCTATATGACGTTAAAGGATGAGAACGGGCTGCAAAAGCGTATCTTGTCGGCTGTGAAACAGCAAAACCAATGTAACTCACGTATGGAGCAGAAACAACACAACCTTGGCCTCCATTTTCCAGTCTTCCCTCTTAGGTTTCTGATCTTGCCTGATCAAAGACCTTATTTTTCCAGTAATATTCTTATGACCTTTTCTCTTTTGTAATGTCTCTCAGCCATCTCTCTTTCTACACTCTTTTTTTAAATCTCCCTTTTGCTCACTATCTCTAGCCTGACTATGTCAGATTTCGTACTTCCGCTCTATTTCAATTCGCTTCTGTGCTCAGTCCGAGACATCAACAGCCGGCCAATCAACGAACAGAAGGCGGGCTTAGAGCCGTGACGTAGACGCTAAGCACCGAGTTTAAGATTGGAGGAAATCGAAAACGACCACGGATATGGAGACACGGGGGGCAATTCGCTCTGTTGTGGAGAATATTCCTGGCCGAACAAGAAGAGTGTTTGGTAAACATTTTGAAAGGAGGTGATGTCGTGGCCTTACTCCCGACAGGTTTTGGAAAAAGTTTAATTTATCAACTATTCCCGATCGCCAGCCAGAAACAGGAGAGGCCAAAGGCCGGTAAGGTGATAGATGTGATTGTGTAGGCAGCAAAACTCGGTCAGCCATGTTCAGCTCCGGTATTTCGCTCGATGGTTTGGTTTCGCATCATACATGTGTTTACTGTGGAAGTTTGATGCGGCTGAACTGGCGAATAACACACGTCATAACCAGTCATAGCATTCCAATGAAGTAAAACATTTATTTAAAAAAAAAACAAATTATCATCTTCTTCTTATTTTTGATTTTTTTTACTTTTTTCTTCTGTACCACTGCAACTACAGATTCTGTCAAAATGCAATACAACATTGTTACTCTTTGCTAGAAAGTAGTGAAAAGGTAGGGTTGACCTTCTGGTGTTGTTCGGTGAATTTATTTACACTTAATCAGAATGGTATGACAATTGGTGACTTTTGTGGCATTTGCTTTGTGAACACAAAAACAATCAAGGAAAAGTGACCAAAGAGCACCAGAGGGACAAAAATGTCAACACTACTTTGTCGAAAAGAGTAACGATGTAGTTTCAGTGGTACATCGTCATTTTTCTTTTTCAATTTGAAGTATTTGCCATGCTGCTCACATCCCTGCGCATTTGAATTGAACCAGGAAACTAAACACAAGTAATCCCTTTCAGCCTATTATTAAACACACAAAAACGCTTAATCGCAAAGAAATTGTTCTTTATATCTGATGAACTCAGACATAATGACTCAATCATTGGCTAAAGAACAGATCCTGCGTGACTAACTGTTTGTCTAACACTTCCAAAGCGCGCGCCGGCCGCTCGAACCCCCAGCGGAAGCGGTGTCAGAGACAGCTCAGCTGTGAGATAACGTACCTCAAGAGAGGGTTGTGCCGCCAAACTGGGTCCAGTCCCTGGATTAGGACCCGCAAGCTTCCACTCACCAGCAGCCCAGTGAGAGAGCGGCACTGAGGGAGGGAGAGTCAGAGAGACGGTCGGGGAGAGAGGGAGGGAGCGAGGGAGCGGAGGGGTGCTCACTCTCTTGTGTGAGGGAGACGGGGAGAGAGGGGCGAACGGGAGCGAGAGGGATAGGGAGGGAGAGAGGGATCTGGGACGGAACGGTGGGGTACTCACGGATTGTCGGAAGGGTTGTGGGGGGGCAGTGGGTGGGATCTCCATGCTTGGCTGCTTCCCGGTGGCGATGCTCTTCCGCCGGAGCCGAGCGTTTTCTGAAAGAGAGAGCGATAAAAGTGTCAGAACAAACCGAACTTTTTTTTTTCCCCCGTGAAATATATGTAATGTATTTTGTTCAATACTATGTATTTTGAGGGAATTAAGTGATAATTATGACCATTTAACCTATGACAATAATTAGGCTGATGTAACAAAAGGCTGTACATGAATACATCTACATAAATAGATTTTTAAGCTTCTGACTATGATTCTATCCAGTAAATCCAATAGGTTTGATATTCTGAGTTGATTTTAGAATACATTTTGATTTGTCATGCGTCTCCTAGCAAAGTGACACACGTTTCTGTGCGAGTTTGTTGTGTCCGGAACAACATGAAAGTCTGCTAGTGTGTGATCCTTAGTCTTTTAATGTATGATGCAAAGTTTTTCTCTTCAGACATTTACCCCCGAAAAAAAAGAAAGTAAAACAGCTGAAATGAAAATGAAATTTTTTTGTTTGCCAACTGCCTGCAATAAAAAAAAAAGTTTAATTAGAAATACTAAAATTACTGAAACTAAAACAAAAATAAATAAATAATGGTAAATATATATATATATATATATATATATATATATATATATATATGACAATAAAAGAAACAAGTTTCTTTTTAAAATGCATTAACATATTTTAGTTAAAACTCATAAATAAATACAAATAACTAATATTAGGGAAGTCTGTTAATGATTTGTTGCGCGTTTCTGTAATAAAAATAAAAAAATATCGACTGATATATATATATATCGGATTTTAAAACCAACAAATATTTGTATCGGTATCGACCTTCAAAATCCTTTATTGGTCGGGCTCTAATATATATATATATATATATATATATATATATATATATAAAACCAATCACCCAGTAATGAAAATTAATTTATTTGAGTTAAATTAAATTATAAATATAAATCAATAATATTTTTTTTCCCAAAAAAGAAAAGAAAGAAATCTTAAATCAAGCTAAAATAAATCATATTTTTGTCAAACATTCTCCAAAAGTTGTTTTATTTTATATATGGATGTTCGTCATGTTGACAGTATTTTCTTTATTCTTTCAAGGTGTATATTCAATAAATCATGTGTTATAAATATACCTATGAATAATTTTTTTTTACAAATGCATTGGTAATCAAAGATGCTCTATCTATATGCCAGTAGGTATCAGTATAAAATCTAAGACCACCTTCACATCACCAGTGAAATCAGCTATTCTTTACTTAAAAATGAAAAAATAATTACCAAATTCAAGTGAAAATTGGCTGTTACTTGCCAGTTTGCAACCTAATGCACATTAGATCACAATTTAGTCAGTGACATCGGTCTAGAATCGCTCAACTTAGTGAAAATTATTTATCATGGATCACAGCTACTTATAATGTTCATCACGTTAAACCACCAAAACAACAATTTGTGTGATAAAATCAATGTGGCTTTCTTTACATTGTTGTGCCAGGTTGCATTTCACTGAGAGACGGAGTCTGGCTCATCTCGTATATGATGCTGCGAGTGACACTATATGGCTCTGTCCCAAAACCAAGTGGACTGCCAATGTAGGCAGCATTCCCAAACCAAGGGCTGTTCCAAAAGGTAAGATACCTTCTTTTAGCTGTTGTGGTGAAGGCAATCCCATAATGCATTTCAACAAGACTAATTCCATTTAAAATGGTCCGAGCAAAAGAAATGTCAATAACTATAAACAATTTAATTACAACAATTTAATGCAATCCATTAAAGGATAATTATTTATTATGTACATGTGTACAGAATTGTTGTGCATTTTACTATTCCAAATCACTTACAGTAGAGTTTCAATTTAGAACAGAGCCATCGATCTGTGGCCAAGAAATATGCGAGGAAAATAGCTAAAAAGGATCTCAAGGATTGGCACTATATATTAGCTCAGCTACTGTGCATTTCTATAAGATCATTACAAATCACACTGTACGACATGGATCTAATAAATCAAAGATCTAATCTATAGACTAATCAAAGGCCGTGATGCAAGACAATATAGAAGAATAAAAAGTGATCAGCATGCGCTAGTTATAACCAAATAGCAAGATGAATCGCACTTTTGGTTTTTATGCTAGCTAAAAAAAGATTTGAAAGAAAATGGATGCAGTCATGGCTAGTGAAATGAGGCCAACTTGGCTGGAGTGCCAATTTTGTGAATGAAGCTTGAGGTAAGTAGTTTTAAGTATGTCACATTGACAGTGGTGGAATGTAACGAAGTACAAATACTTCGTTACTTTACTTAAGTACATTTTTCACGTATCTTTACTTTACTTAAGTAGAATAAATAGTGCATACTTTTTACTTTTACTTCGTTACATTTTGCAGCAATTATTATACTTTCTACTCCACTACATTTCTACAACTTCTGTTACATTTTCGTTACATTTTCTGATCAGTTTTTCCCCCGCCAAAACGTAATCTGACCGTCCGTTCGTTGCACGTTTGTCTCACCAGTGACGTTTGGTTGCCATAGATACAGTATATCAACCCGGTCACACTAAATGCGTCTCACACGCAGTGCGTTTATCATGCAACTCATACGCGAAAATTTGTTTTTACGTGCATAGGAAACACACCGTGTGTAATATATGTTTGGTTTGGTTATATGGCAAGCCAAGAGGTTCAGAATTACACCATAAATGAATCGCGTGTACTGCCAAACATAGTTATTAAACATATAGTAAGGATAAGCATGATATTGCCTAATTGCAAGCTTGTTTCAGAAATGGTGACATTTTTTCCCATCATTATTGAACATCATTATAGGAGTAGGCTATTAGGTTGAATGAGTTAGAATTAAATGTTTTATTAATCATTAGAAAATAGACATTAAGATAATACATTGTTATGCAAGTACTTTTACTTTTAATACTTAAAGTACATTTAAAATAAAGTACTTTTTACTTTTTACTTAAGTATGGTTGTCATTGTGTTACTTCTACTTTTACTAAAGTAAATATTTATCTGGGTATTTGTACTTTTACTTAAGTACTGAGATTCAGTACTTCCTCCACCACTGCACATTGATCAATACGCCATTTCATGTTTCATTTTTATAGGCTAGTCAGTAGACGTAGGTCGTAGCAGCAAACCAGTGTTGGGAAAGTTCACTTTCTACATGAACTAGTTCAAAGTTCAGTTCACACATTTTAAAAAGAACTAGTTCAGTTCATAGTTCATACTTCGAAAAATGAACTAGTTCATAGTTCTTTTTTTTCCATATGTTGCGAGCTTCTTTTTTAATTATTATTGCCACAGCCCATATACAAATATTTTATTGACGGGCAAAGTTTGCAAAGAAATGTCAGATTTTTCCCATCCTCACCGACCTAGTCATAAAACCCATTTAAATGATCATACGACGCCTCCTACTCGGCTAGTTGCTTTGTTGACGGCGGCCGCCGTGTGACACTGCTGGCTGGTGTTGCCAGATTGGGATTTTTTTCAGATTTTTTTGCTACATATTAAAGGTTCTCAAAGCGATCCTGGGTGTTGACGTTCGAATATTTTCAAACAAATCGGAGCTAGACCCTCCCTCCGCCGCATCTCATCTTCCGTGCTTCCTGAAATAATTGTGAACGTGCATAGTTCTAGCTAATTATATCCTTGTGTGGGTTTGGCGAACATAAGCGTCAATTTAGAAGAAAAAAAACAATTTAACGTTACCCACCTGTCAAGCAAAAACCGAGCAACCTGAATGTCGGACTGTAAGCCCTTCTGCCGCCGGAGTTCTCGCCATCGTTTCGCCAAAAGCTTTGCTACCGATGTAAATTCGGAACTTCGCACATTCTTTATCCGACTCCTTCTTTTTAATTTGTTCCTCAGAACGACGTCTATGTGTGGTCGTGTGTCGGTAATTTTTCAAACTTCCCTCTGATGCTTCGCTGCTCTCCTTCACACACACACACACCCTTCATGTGCACGCGCACTAACCCCCCAGACCCACCCTCAAATACTTCTTGGCAGTGATTGGCTGGAACACTGTTTGTTAGGTTTCGTGGTCCGGGTAAGACATGATTGTTTTTGTTGCCGTTTGTGGAGCCTGTGGTGTCTACAGAGACCGCGTTTTTTTACAGTGTGTTTAGGGTACAGGCAGCTAGCCGATAGTGAGGAGACGTTTGATGTATGTGACAAAAAATGTTTTGGCCCAGCATCGCTTATAGAACCTTTAAGGCCCGTTTAGGTGTGTTTTAGCCGGTTTTCGCCTGGAAGGCTCTATAGAAATCTGGCACCCTATTGTACGAAGTTCACAGACACCAGAATGAACGAGTTCACAGTAACGTTCATCAGGCAGTAATACAGTACGTTCAGTTCACGTTCGCCCAAAATATGAACACGTTCAGGCACAACACTGCAGCAAACACACTGTGAGATGATCATCCTAAATGTATGACTGTCAGAAAATTATCAGCTATCTTTGGTCGCAAGACTGTGACGACGGCCATCTTTGAATCTCTCGCACTGTACGACGTACGACCACCGTTTTGGAGCCATGACCACAGAATTCGCCACAGAAAAAGGAAAAGAACAAGCTCAATGTGTGTGTGTGCATTGAAGTCTGTCCCAATTCGAAGGCTCCTTCAAATGTGGTCTCGAAATGCGTCCCTTGTTTCATGGGTAAAGAAGGATAAAACTGATGGATCCTATTATTAGTATTTATTCATTCACTTGATCAAAATAATAGTAAAAACAGCAGAACTCTATTACAATTGAAACTTTTTTTTATTTGAACATATTTAAAAATGTAATGTATTCGAAATGTAAATCTGTCATAACATTATACACGTCTGTCACTTTTGAACAATTTTAATGCATCCTTGCTGAATAAAAGTGTTGATTTATTTCAAACAAAAATAAAGAGTATTATGTACAATACACGTTGTTTGGCCAGTAAATTTTCTCAATCCAATTGCTATTGGCAGACAGTGGTGGAATGTAACGAAGTAAAAATACTTCGTTACTTTACTTAAGTACATTTTTCACGTATCTTTACTTTACTTAAGTACAATAAATAGTGCATACTTTTTACTTTTACTTCGTTACATTTTGCAGCAATTATTCTACTTTCTACTCCACTACATTTCTACAACTTCTGTTACTTTTTCATTACATTTTCTGATCAGTTTTTCCACTGCCAAAACGTAATCTCCGTTCGTTGCACGTTTGTCTCACCAGTGACGTTTGGTTGCCATAGATACAGTATATCAACCCAGTCACACTAAATGCGTCTCGCACGCAGTGTGTTTATCATGCAACTCATACGCGAAAATTAGTTTTTACGTGCATAAACGCACCGTGTGTAATATATGTTTGCTTTGGTTAGGATTATGGCAAGCCAAGAGGTTCAGAATTACACCATAAATGAATCGCGTTTACTGCCAAACATAGTTATTAACATATAGTAAGGATAAGCATGATATTGCCTAATTGCAAGCTTGTTTCAGAAATGGTGACATTTTTTCCCATCATTATTGAACATCATTATAGGAGTAGGCTATTAGGTTGAATGAGTTAGAATTAAATGTTTTATTAATCATTAGAAAATAGACATTAAGATAATACATTGTTATGCAAGTACTTTTACTTTTAATACTTAAAGTACATTTAAAATAAAGTACTTTTTACTTTTTACTTAAGTATGGTTGTCATTGTGTTACTTCTACTTTTACTAAAGTAAATATTTATCTGGGTATTTGTACTTTTACTTAAGTACTGAGATTCAGTACTTCCTCCACCACTGCACATTGATCAATACGCCATTTCATGTTTCATTTTTATAGGCTAGTCAGTAGACGTAGGTCGTAGCAGCAAACCAGTGTTGGGAAAGTTCACTTTCTACATGAACTAGTTCAAAGTTCAGTTCACACATTTTAAAAAGAACTAGTTCAGTTCATAGTTCATACTTCGAAAAATGAACTAGTTCATAGTTCTTTTTTTTCCATATGTTGCGAGCTTCTTTTTTAATTATTATTGCCACAGCCCATATACAAATATTTTATTGACGGGCAAAGTTTGCAAAGAAATGTCAGATTTTTCCCATCCTCACCGACCTAGTCATAAAACCCATTTAAATGATCATACGACGCCTCCTACTCGGCTAGTTGCTTTGTTGACGGCGGCCGCCGTGTGACACTGCTGGCTGGTGTTGCCAGATTGGGATTTTTTTCAGATTTTTTTGCTACATATTAAAGGTTCTCAAAGCGATCCTGGGTGTTGACGTTCGAATATTTTCAAACAAATCGGAGCTAGACCCTCCCTCCGCCGCATCTCATCTTCCGTGCTTCCTGAAATAATTGTGAACGTGCATAGTTCTAGCTAATTATATCCTTGTGTGGGTTTGGCGAACATAAGCGTCAATTTAGAAGAAAAAAAACAATTTAACGTTACCCACCTGTCAAGCAAAAACCGAGCAACCTGAATGTCGGACTGTAAGCCCTTCTGCCGCCGGAGTTCTCGCCATCGTTTCGCCAAAAGCTTTGCTACCGATGTAAATTCGGAACTTCGCACATTCTTTATCCGACTCCTTCTTTTTAATTTGTTCCTCAGAACGACGTCTATGTGTGGTCGTGTGTCGGTAATTTTTCAAACTTCCCTCTGATGCTTCGCTGCTCTCCTTCACACACACACACACCCTTCATGTGCACGCGCACTAACCCCCCAGACCCACCCTCAAATACTTCTTGGCAGTGATTGGCTGGAACACTGTTTGTTAGGTTTCGTGGTCCGGGTAAGACATGATTGTTTTTGTTGCCGTTTGTGGAGCCTGTGGTGTCTACAGAGACCGCGTTTTTTTACAGTGTGTTTAGGGTACAGGCAGCTAGCCGATAGTGAGGAGACGTTTGATGTATGTGACAAAAAATGTTTTGGCCCAGCATCGCTTATAGAACCTTTAAGGCCCGTTTAGGTGTGTTTTAGCCGGTTTTCGCCTGGAAGGCTCTATAGAAATCTGGCACCCTATTGTACGAAGTTCACAGACACCAGAATGAACGAGTTCACAGTAACGTTCATCAGGCAGTAATACAGTACGTTCAGTTCACGTTCGCCCAAAATATGAACACGTTCAGGCACAACACTGCAGCAAACACACTGTGAGATGATCATCCTAAATGTATGACTGTCAGAAAATTATCAGCTATCTTTGGTCGCAAGACTGTGACGACGGCCATCTTTGAATCTCTCGCACTGTACGACGTACGACCACCGTTTTGGAGCCATGACCACAGAATTCGCCACAGAAAAAGGAAAAGAACAAGCTCAATGTGTGTGTGTGCATTGAAGTCTGTCCCAATTCGAAGGCTCCTTCAAATGTGGTCTCGAAATGCGTCCCTTGTTTCATGGGTAAAGAAGGATAAAACTGATGGATCCTATTATTAGTATTTATTCATTCACTTGATCAAAATAATAGTAAAAACAGCAGAACTCTATTACAATTGAAACTTTTTTTTATTTGAACATATTTAAAAATGTAATGTATTCGAAATGTAAATCTGTCATAACATTATACACGTCTGTCACTTTTGAACAATTTTAATGCATCCTTGCTGAATAAAAGTGTTGATTTATTTCAAACAAAAATAAAGAGTATTATGTACAATACACGTTGTTTGGCCAGTAAATTTTCTCAATCCAATTGCTATTGGCAGACAGTGGTGGAATGTAACGAAGTAAAAATACTTCGTTACTTTACTTAAGTACATTTTTCACGTATCTTTACTTTACTTAAGTACAATAAATAGTGCATACTTTTTACTTTTACTTCGTTACATTTTGCAGCAATTATTCTACTTTCTACTCCACTACATTTCTACAACTTCTGTTACTTTTTCATTACATTTTCTGATCAGTTTTTCCACTGCCAAAACGTAATCTCCGTTCGTTGCACGTTTGTCTCACCAGTGACGTTTGGTTGCCATAGATACAGTATATCAACCCAGTCACACTAAATGCGTCTCGCACGCAGTGTGTTTATCATGCAACTCATACGCGAAAATTAGTTTTTACGTGCATAAACGCACCGTGTGTAATATATGTTTGCTTTGGTTAGGATTATGGCAAGCCAAGAGGTTCAGAATTACACCATAAATGAATCGCGTTTACTGCCAAACATAGTTATTAACATATAGTAAGGATAAGCATGATATTGCCTAATTGCAAGCTTGTTTCAGAAATGGTGACATTTTTTCCCATCATTATTGAACATCATTATAGGAGTAGGCTATTAGGTTGAATGAGTTAGAATTAAATGTTTTATTAATCATTAGAAAATAGACATTAAGATAATACATTGTTATGCAAGTACTTTTACTTTTAATACTTAAAGTACATTTAAAATAAAGTACTTTTTACTTTTTACTTAAGTATGGTTGTCATTGTGTTACTTCTACTTTTACTAAAGTAAATATTTATCTGGGTATTTGTACTTTTACTTAAGTACTGAGATTCAGTACTTCCTCCACCACTGTTGGCAGACGTGGTAAAAGTTAATTTTGGACCAAAGAGGAATAAAGAAAATGGCAAAACAATGAGAAATAAAACCTGCTAACTGCAGGCACAAGAGACAGGCACTTGCAAACAAAGTGCTTATTGACTGGCGTCCTTGAGTAAGTACCGGATACACAAGCGCAGTCATTGGCGGAGCTACAGACACGACTATTGCTCAGGAATGTGAAGTCATTAAAATAAGACCAACAGAAACAAATGAATGGGCGGCTTAATGAACGTAGAGGTGCTGGGAGGAGAAAAGACTGAAAGAAGCAGTGCTCAACCATCAAACCATCAGTCTCTCCTGCTCGATGCTGTGATAACCCTCCCATAAATCTCAGTGTAAATACCCACTGTCTCTCCAGCCAATGCAATCTGTCTCTCTCTCTGAAGCTCACATCTCTCACACACACACACTATCACAGCCATACAGTTCTCTCGCCTTGCACCCACGCAACTCTTTTACATAAATCAAACAGTGTATTTATCCATCTCTCTGCCTCTCTCTTTTTTATGAGAGCATTTTCCTTCCCCTCACCTTTCACATCCATTCTATTCTCTGCGCTTTCAATCTCATCAGTTTTTTCGGTCTCTTCGCGGTCCTGAACGTCAGACCTCAAATCTCAAAATCGCTCCTCCTGATCCCTCTTCTGGTGCACAGCCTCAACTCCGCTGATGTTACAGTTCTTATTATGTAATATGTCCATTAAAGTCAAGTATATTTTACATATCGATTCATCTGAGGCCTCAGTTCTTGGTCATACTGTATGCCATCTTAAACTGTTTCTTGTTCAGAATCGGTCATTTGTTTCCCGTTTTTTTTTTTTTTTTTTTTTTTTTTTTAAATACGGAACTGAATCATTTTCATGACTTTTGGCTCCACTACCAGTTTTTTGTATGCCAAATGGGGACAGAAAACCATAAACAAAAATAGAAGCAATAGAGCCGTTGTCATGACAAAATCAGCTAGAATCTTCTTGTGAATAACCGATCAGCTTTCGAGTGTGATTCTTGTTCAAGATATGGATTTCTGAACTCAACAGACCATAACAAATCAAAATGAAGTCTTTTACGCTCACCAAGGCTGCATTTGATCAATATGCAGTAAAAACAGTAATGATGTGACATATTAATACCATTTAAAATAACTGGTCTATTTTTTTAAAATAGAATTAATTTATGTGATGCAAAGCTGAATCTTTAGCATTATAACTCCAGTCTTCAGTGTCATGTGATCTTTCTAATATATATATAAGAAACAATTTGAAACAACAGTTGTGTGCTTAATATTTTGTGGATATTTTCTGTAAACTGTGATACATTTTTTTTGACTTTTTGATTAATAGAAACTTAAAAAGAACAGGATTTATTTGAATTAGAATTTTTTTGTAACATTATAAATGCCTTTACTTTGCTAGTAAACTAAAGTATTAACTTCTTACAAAAAAAAAAAAAAAAACTTATACTGACCCTGAACTTTTTAACAGTGGTGTATATACACGAACAGACACAGATACATATTACTTTAAGTTTATTTAACCCCAAAACCGTATTCTGGACAAATGTGGGCAAAATAGTTTTGATTATTTTTTAAAAATACTTCCCTTGATCTGAGCGGTACAAGACTTGGCTACTTTTCCTAAGTTTGCCTCCTGAACACACACTTTTTTTTTTTTTACTCAATTCTACAATGTTAAGTGGGTGAAATAAAAAACTCCGTATTTGAGTCAAAAATGGGCACCCATAGAAATGAATGGGAAAAACTGTAATTCTAATATAAGCCAAAATAAGACACCAGGTGATAGCAAAGTCACTTCATCTTGAGGTTTTAGCTCTTTTATATATTTATAGAAATATTTATATATTTACTTTTATATATTTAAAAGTACTTTATTCATGCAACGAAAAGCTGAATTTTCAACATAATTAATGTTGTCTTCGGAATCAAATGATCCTTCAGAAATGTCTTATTATTATCAATGTTGAAAACTGTTTTTTTTTTTTTCAGGATCCTTTGATAAATAAAAAGTTAACCAAAAGAACAGCATCAATTTGAAATATAAATCTTTTGTATCACTTGTACATGTCTTCATTGTCACTTTTGATCAATCGAATGCATCCTTGCTGAATAAATCTTAGTGTCCCCAAACTTTTGAATGGTAGTGTGTATGAATATAGTGGTCATTCAGTACTATGGTTTAGCATGGTACCATCAAAGCAATGTTCTGAAAGGATAAAAAACAATCAATGCAATGCAACTGTTAATTGCAAAATGAATCGTCATATGGCACAAAAATAAACTATAAATAACTTTAATGTGTCCGAGATGGAGAGAGAGCATTAAAAACACGATATAAATGTTCACCCTTCTAAACGCCCTTCACGAACCACAGAACTTAATGGACTGAACCTGATCGCAGGCCAGAGGTCACTATTCCTTTTAATTATGCCAAACTGAAAGCCAAAGTAAAGCTGGCTCGATACATCCATTTATTTCAATTTCTCCCTCTGTCCCTTTGATCCAAATCCAGGCTCTTTATTTGGTTGCCATGGCAACATTTTCTAGTACCTTACATTTGACTAACATGATGAAACACTGAAGTGATGGAACACAGACGTGTGAACATATGAACAAGGCTGTCGGACGAGAAGTGATGAAGTTCAAACGGGCACCGTCTCTTATCAAACACAATGATCGCTAAAATAAGCCTGTGTTCTGCAACTTGAGGATAAAAGGAGATATTTTCCATCACACAATAATAATGGAAGGGGAAAAAAGCTGGACTTCCAGCATAGGTGTGTACAAGTATGTGTGGGTGTGTGTGTGTGTGCACTTTTTATTCTCAATGTAAATCTGATGTCAAGCTGAAAGCCGGAGCTGAAGTGTGTGGGTGGAAAAAGCTTCAAGCTTCAGTCCCTTTGAGGGAGACAGAACGGAAGAGAGAGAGAGAGAGAGAGAGAGAGGAGGGGGAGCAAACATGATAAAAAGTGAAACTAATGAAAAAAACTAATGCTCAGCTTTTGATTGATATGCGTGGGGTTGCAAGTGGATCGATTTTTACACCTATATTGGATTTGTAATGGTGTACGGCGCTTGAATAAAACAAAGAAGAAATGAAAAAATATTATTTACAAATTAAGCCTTATTGAGTATTGTTCTTAAAAGTGAAGTTTGTAATCTGTCTCCTATCCCAGCTCAGACTAATTCGGTTACACTTTATTTTAAGTTGCTCTTGTTACATTGTAAATTATACATTTAAGTACCGAGTAAAAGAAATTAAGAACATGTATTAGTATATAATTAGGGTTAGGGTTTGGTTTAGTTGCATGTAATTACCGTTATTACTATAGCAAGTACATGTATAAAACAAGGACACTGTAAAATAAAGTGTTACCACAAATTCTATTATTAACATTTGAATAGCCGTCAATAGAGGTTCACTGTTAGACCTTACCAGGTTTTTTACAGTAAAATACTGGCAACACTGTTGCCAGTAATTTACTGTAAAAATGCACTAAAACTCAAGTTAACTAAAAAATACAACTTATTAGTTTTCGTGCATTTTTACAGTAAATTACTGGCAACAGTGTTGCCAGTATTTTACTGTAAAAAACCTGGTAAGGTCTAACAGTGTTGTGTAGTTACAGAATCTACCAGGAGGGGGCTAAAGGAGTCAGAGAGAAACAATAACACCGGCTCAACCACTTGTGTGAGTTTGGGGCGTGGTTATCTGTGTGTTTGACGTATGGGAGTGTTTGGGAAACCTGTTTGACTGTCATTATTCGTCCAATTCGTTTGGTGCCTCTGGCACAGAAATCACACACTTATCTTTATTAAAGCAATGTAAGAAGATTTAGAGAAGCTGCAAAAGAAAAAAAAAGAAAGAAAGTGATGCCTGCAAATCCTGGAGACAAAATACCAAAGGACTTCTGTGCGATGCTTTCTTCTATTGTCATTTTCAAGGTTTTTTTCTCCTGCAGCAGTGGGTGTTTTTAACACTCTTTTCATAAAAGCATCACGAAACAACCTTCCAAAAAGCTCCACGGACTAGAAATACATTTTTTAAGACTTTTTTGAAATATAGTCGATATTCCTCAATCAAATGACTAGACCAATGCAGTATTACATATTGTCAAAACGAACATTTAAAATTTCAGAAGCACAAAAACGACGAGGACTGATTTATGATGCAATTCACTTAAAATATCGAAACGTTTTTGCAAAAGCAATAATAATCACATTTAAAGAACTTGTTACGCCGTGCATGTTGAAATTCATTCAAAAGACCAGTTCAATGATGCAACCTTGTGTTGTTCACAAAATGCGAGAACCGGTTTAGATACTAAATCAAATGACTGTGATATGCATATTATTCCTACTTACAGCAGAAATGCAACTGTAAGGGGGGCGGTACAATCCCTTAATCCTCCTTAATTATTCCCGTCCAGGATCCAGAAGTAATCTCAAGCCACCAAGAAAGACAAATTGTCCAAACTGTCCTTCTCCAATCATATTCCAGTCTTGATTTCTTTTAAGTCACTCGTTTCTGCTTCACTTGAGAACGATTGCTTTCCCTTAGCAGGTCAAGTGTTCCTCTAAAGGTCAACAGAAGGGTGGATTCCCACACCATGTTTGGCGGTAATCATGCGTCTATATGCGCTCTTCTCTCAAATCTGGCTTCGGCGACTTTTTGACCATTAAATAGATCTAGAAAAACTTCCATTCTTGCTTTCCCCAAGTAATCCTACATGCATTAACGAACATCTCCGCATGTCATGTTCACTTGTGAAGTTCAACGCTGCCATAATACTTCTCTTTAAACTAAAAACAGCCATTAACTTGAATTATTGCAATCAAATGTACGCTAAATATGATAGTTTAACACACGTATTTCACTTATACTATATTTTGATATCCATTTACCTAAGAATTGTTATTATTAAAAATGTCAATATTTACAATCAAGAATTTGAACTCTATAACTGTTAGAATTGTTGTGTCTCATTCCTCCACCTCGTCTCAGTCACTCTCTCCAGCCCTGACAGCGGCTGTTCCTGCCAGATAGAGAGCTCCGGGTCCCGGGGACGCTCACCGGCGCCTTCAAGCACGACCCTGAACCGACGAGCCGTTTCCCTTCTGCCTTTACTACGGTTACCAACACCAGATCTGCGGCGAAACTCTCTCATGTTTTACTTCAGCTATAATTATAGGCGTCGTTTAGCGTTGCAATCGAGCTATCAACGTTTAAAACGCTCTAAGCGACAACTTTTCAGAGCATGCGTGCACATGACTAAGGCGTTTATTCTAAGCTTACACTTTCATAGACGGTAAAACACTGGCATCTGATGCAAACTTGTGTGTGTGTGTGTGCGTGTGTGACGGAGCCAGACTTCTCCGCAGCTCCGTGCCAGTGACAATGATGCGTAAATCCTCCAAGCGTACAAACTTCAGACGTTTATTCTCGCACAAAACCGATGCATTTAGCGATGAATGGTGAAGATTCAGACGGATGGGTCATTTGCACGAGCAATCCCAAAATGACATCGGAAATCCTTTGCATGCGGAAAGGCTTGCTGTATTCCGGAAAATGTTTGCTTGTTTCCAGTCACACACGCAGGAATATCAGCAGCAAGGCGACGCATCCTTTCCTGCGGTTGTCCTTTTCTTTACTGCGCTCTCACTCACTCGAGGAGGCGAGAGGAGAGAAGAGGGGCTGAGCTGGACAGGGGGGTGGGGGAGAGATGGGATTTGATGGAGAGAACTTCATGTAAAAGCCTGGGGCAAACTCTCTCTCCCTCTCTCTCTCACACACACACACAGCTCGTGTGTGCATGTGTGTGTGTGATGCTTTCAGGCAGCCGGTGAGTGGAGAGGCTTGTGTAGAGGCAGGTTATGTGGGAGGAATGTGTGTAATTACACAACTACACAAACTGAAGACGAATGACAATGTAGATTAAACTCTGAGAGCGCACGTATACCGTACAGAGAGACGCTGCGAGCTGCATGTTAGCTTTCGCTGTATTAATTCTATTGTATAACTAGCATAGATTTTTACATTTGATTTGGGGCACAGGGGTGGTATGCGTGGTTGTGTGCTCTGGTTATGTGTTTGCTACGGCATTTTGAGTGGTGATGCTATGCGGTTGCTAGGGTGTGCTGACTGGTTGCCGGGGGGTTCATTACTGGCAAAAAGAGCTCACCTTCAAGTTTCTATGATATTCTGCCTGTCTGAAAGTCTGATTGCTTAGAAGAGTGATAGTACAGCAATCATAAAAGGGATTGTTCACCGCTAAGAAAAAAAAATCGATTCTGTCATCATTTACTAACCATGTCTTTTGACTTTATTTGGATGGACTGTCTTTAATATACTGTATACAGTTAATTTTTTATGTATATGTTAATTAATATGTATTTATTTACAGAAAATTATATATATAGTGTTATATTAAAAATATATAACTGTCTCTCTGTACAGTACATGCACTCTCAGAATTTAATATATATATACATATAAAATGTATATTTTGTGTGTATGTATATATATATATATTTTTTTTTATTATTTATTTATTTATTTTTTTGTCAGGTATATTCTGTCATTAGTTTCATGTTCATTCATGTTCATAGCTGATGTTTTTTTGCCATCATTAGTTGCTATGGAAATGCATTTGATCATCCCAGTCTTTTAGCTCGTTATCTGTGTGTATTTAAGTTCCTTGTTTCTCTGCCTTGGTTGTTGGTTAATGTTTGTGATAGTGTTTGAACTAGAACACACTGTGACACTACCTGTGGACTATCTGAGTTTGTTTTATTAAAATACCTTTATTTTTTAAATCTTCTTAATTTAGATTTTAGATTGTATATCTAAAAAAAATCTTTAGATTTTTTTAGATTTTATATCTAAAATCTTAATAGATTTTATACACAGCATTTGGGACAGATTTACTATGTGTATATAAAATGAATATGTACTGTATTAAAAATGTATACATATTAAAATGTAATTTATTCCTGTGATGTCAAAGCTGAATTTTCAGCATCGTTACTCCTTCAGATCCTTCAGAAATCATGCTAATATGCTGATTTGCTGCTCAAGAAACATTTCTTAATATTATCGATTTCGAAAGCTTTAATATTTTTTGTGGAATCATGATAAATTGTTTCAAGATTCCTTGATGAATAGAACGTGAAAAAAATAATATTGAATTATACATCTTTTGTGACATTATGATTGTCTTTACTGCGCAATTTTGAGCAATTTAATGCACCCTTGCCAAATAAAAGTATTAATTTCTTTCAAGAAAAAAATCGTACTGATCCCAAACTTTTGAATGTTAGTTTGTATATTATATAGTTCTTTCTAGCACTAAATGCCATAAGACTTCATTATTAATGGGTTCTTTAAAGGACAAGTTTGATATTTTACAGTTAAAGCCCTGTATCAAGATTAGGGTTGAGTATCGAGAATCGAGTATCGATTGGAACCGGGACTAACTTTTCATTTTTCCCGGAATCGTTCAAAAGTTAAAATTTCGATTCCTAGTTTCGATATTCACAGTCCGCCGACCGAAAGAAGAAACCCCTGAACAACACCAACGAAGAAGCGTCTACCGGAAGTGTTGGCAGAACCGCGCGAGTCGAACATGAGTAGCTTACGTCGGCGGCCCAAAGTGTGGCTTCACTTTTCTAAAAATAACGAAATCTCGGCAAAATGCTAAATTTGTGACAAAAGGAGTATTTGTGACAGAAGGAGTATTTCCTTCAGAAAGACCGTTGGTTAGCAAGGTTAGCTAAACTTTTTTGACCCTGCCTCTTAAAAGAATCGGAATCGAGAATCGTTGGGAACCAGAATCGAAACAAGGAATCAGAATCGGAATCAGAATCGTTCAAATTCAAACGATACCCAACCCTAATCAAGATCGTTTCTGATGAAACAGAAGGGTTAATGGACACATGCTACTTTCCCGAGAATTTTCGGTTTCTGTGGACAAAAACCACGCTAAAACCCGTTGGAAAGCATCTTTTGCAGCGATTTTTGTGTGAGCATATCAGTGAACACCCCAGACCACTCGGTGAGTTTTACGTCTTTGTAAACTAAAGTTTAATCCGTTTTAGGAAGGATTGTTCCTGTGCACCTATGCAATCATTGTGGTGGTGGTGGGGGAGTGCAACCACAGAAACCGAAAAATCTCAGGATTTGTCCAAATGTGTACTCGTGTAACTGTATTTAAACAGGGAAAACGTGGAGGTGTTTGGTCGCTTCTCTGCTTGGCCCATATTGAATGAACTGGGCTAGTTAAGCGCTATCAAAGTGTCTCGCGTGCCAGAGTGATTGAGTGCACACACTGAGACGAGAGAGGTATGCATCAACTCCTCTTAGTTAAGGGAAAAACATGGAAAAACGGTGGAGTATCCCTTTAAAACAGGGCTTTAAGTGTAAAATACCGAACTTGTCCTATAACAAATCACACCCACATTGCATCAAAAATAAATAAAAAAGCATGTTTTTAATCAAGAATGGTCATTTTCAGACAAAGTGCTGTGTAAATGATCAGCGTGTTATAGAGATGTGAGTTTCCATGACGACTGCAAGCCCAAACCCAGCCTGCAAGCACTAAAGTTGAACCATTGAGACAAGGCCGAGCTGGACACATTTCCAGCGGAGAGGCGTCTTAATGCTCACAAAGACAGCTGACACACACATCATCCCTCCTGATGATTGGATATCCACCTCAAGAACAACCTCAAGACACGGCTAATGTACGTACATCCCTCATTCAAGAGCCTGACCATAAGCTCATTTAATAAAAAGAACACTATACGTAATCAAAGACTATTTAAAATCCGTCTGCCTTGCCGAGAGTTTTATTAAAACTTAGAAACCAAGATTTACGATCCAAAGATGCACTCTTCTTTCTCTCCCTCTTCTAATTCCTCCCCTCTCTCTTTCATTTTTCTTTTCTCTCTAGCAGTCAGTCTGCTCTATAATTATTTCCATGGTTACCATCAGCGATCTTAGGCTAAGCTCAATGTACAAATGTCTCTTTTCTCTTTCACATTTTCTTTCAGCTCCTCAATTTGCCTGACTGTGTTCGTTAGCATACAATTACTCCCTTCTGAGATTTTTCCTCTTTTAAAGAACCAGCTCATGGCCAAGACAAATCAGAGAGGCCATCTTTTCTGTCTCCTCATTGTTTCCCACTGACAGCGAGGAGATCAAACAGAGAACAAATAGAGACTTTGCTGAGCCTTTTGCATTTTCCCCATGCAATGGAAGTCAATGGGGCTCATCAACTGTCTGGTTAACGACATTCTTCAGAATATCTTCTTTAGTGTTCAGCAGAAGAAATAAATTCATACAGGTTTGGAACAACATATCGCTTTAACCCTACCCAATTGAGTGCAACAGTGCCCGCCCCCTTTTTCAGTGGCGCTAGCCAATATGCTAGTAATATGCACGCTAATAAGCAGCTAGTTAATAGTGTTTCCAAACTAAGGTGTTAACATTTCCCATCAGTTTCTACCTAGTTTGGACAGCTATTTTGTCTCAGGGTGATTAAAATAAAGATAAAGATAAAAAATATAATATTATAATATTATATTAGTTTGTCATCAATATGCTCTACTAAATTACTCTTAATTTCTAAGATTTTAAGAGGAAATTCAATAAATTTAAAGAAAATATCTTAGACCAAGTGGATTCATAACTGAGGACTTAAATAAGTCTTCTTTTGCTTTGCAAGAGCAACTTCTGTTCTAAACAATACAAACTATTGCATCAGGCCTTGTTCATGTAATACAATCATGTGATGTTTAAAAATATCAGTGTTTCTCCAGGTTTGATTTGAGATCATTTCTTGTATTGGTGGAATCCTGGTAACCATCAGAAGAGAGTGTAACAGAGAACTCAACATCACCACAGAATACAGAATGAATAACGGTTCCACCCACCTCCCACAGATTCACCACCTACTGGGATCAACACCAAACAGCAGCCGGGCAAGACTAACAAACACCGACACACATCAAACAAACACTTGTGTTTCTCACTCGCCGAGAATGAACGATAACACCAAGAGGTTCAAATTGTATTGCTCAGAGATTGCTCTTACATATCTCAAGAAACTTAATGGAGTTCTCAGTTACATTAAGTACCAACTTTGCATGAGATGTTTCTCCTTAAAGGGACAATACACCCAAAAATGTCATTTTATTGTGGTTTGGACCTCATCATTCTGTCATCTCACCCTCATGTCGTTTCCAAACCTGTATTACTCCTGCAGAAATAAGAATATATTTAATGATGAGTTCAAAACAACGTTGGGGCCCATTCACTTCCATTGTATGAACAAAAAAAACACTAAGATATTTTAAAAGACCCTTAAAATTCATTAATATTATTGATCTGACGAACTTTGCAACATCAACACTGTTATTGAACTGAGTTGAATCAACATTTAACTGACTTGAGAGACAAAAATACGTTCTAAGCATGTTTTTCTAACGTTTCACATTAAGTTATAAAAACTTATGGTTACACTATATTTCAATGGATCACTTTCCACTTTCTAAGACATTCTACTTCATACAGATTTATACGGACTATAAGTAACTTTGCAACTGCATGTCAACTAACTCTCTTTAGAGTATAACTTGACTGTACCAAACAGAGGAAAACTGAACATAACCCTGACATCAACCTTGTGCTTCAATAATAAAAAAGTCCAACAGAGCAGGGCAGGAGGAGGCTTAGATGGGGGATGCAGAGCAGGAACATGGGCAGGCAGGGCAAGGGCAGAGATGAAGGTGGGCAGAGACAGGGAGGAAACTCCAGCAGGAGGGCCAGGATTCAGGCCCACGGCAGAGTTTAGGGAAAAAGGAGCCATGGTGGAAGCTTGGCAGCTGGAACCAGGGGGACGAGTGACTGAGACGAAGCTTGCAGTGGAGACCCAAGTGGAACTGCAGGACTGTAGGGACCGGGCAACGACGCAGATTCTGTAGGGCTGGGCGGAGTGATGAGCATCTGAAGTGGAGCCAGGTCATCGGAGGACTGAGGCGAAGGCAAAGCAACCTAGGTCCAAGGTGGAACCGGAGGGAAGGAGAAGCCTGGCGAAGCCGAAGGGGTGGAGGGACGAGGTACAGGTGAAGGACTGGAAGTCATGGCGCAGGCAGAGCGACGACTGACCAATGTGGACCTAGAGGGACGAAGAAACCCGGAGGAGCCAAAGGGACGAAGGTCCTAAGTGAAGCCAGGGCATCAGAGGACTGAGGCGAAGGCAGAGCGACCGAGGACCAAGGTGGAACCGGAGGGAAGGAAAAGTCTGGCGGAGCCGAAGGGGTGGAGGGATGAGGTACAGGTGAAGGACCGAAAGTCATGGTGCACGCAGAGCGACGACTGACCAATGTGGAACTAGAGGGACGAAGAAACCTGGTGGAGCCAAAGGGACGAAGGTCCTAAGTGAAGCCAGGGCACCGGAGGACTGAGGCGAAGGCAGAGCGACCGAGGACCAAGGTGGAGCCAGAGGGAAGTAGAAGCCCGGCGGGAGGAGCCGACTGCTCGACATGCCAAGGAGGAGTGGCGGGCACATAGATCTAAGGTGGAGCTACTGGGTCGACATCATGGGCTGAGCTGGCGAATACTCTGACAGAGACGAACCACTGATGACCAGAGAGGGAGCCGAAGGACTGAGGAGAGGCAGTGCAGGCAGGGCTGGAGGACTGGGCAGTACAGATTGGGGTGAAACAACATGCTTAACTGGGTCACACTGGACAGGCATAAAATTCAGGAATGGACCTCTAGGCTGACATGGAACAGGCAGAGGAGGTGGGAGCAGGAATTCAAATTCTAACATTTCAGTACTGATAACAAAGACAAGCTCGGTGCAGGAAACAGAAATGGGAAGGATGCACTTACTCTGAAAGTCTATAAGCAGCCGCTGTAGAGGGGGTTGGGCTCCTTGACACCCCCTAAAACACCTTTGCCGGCTCACGCACCTTGACAGACGTTTCTTTGGGTTTGGGCTACGGGACGATCCTTGGCTCAGTCTCCTTTGTTACTGCCGCTGGTTTCGTGGCAGGCTCTGGGTCTGCAGTGGGCTCAGGGGTTTGTCATTGCTGGTGCCACCACTGATCTCGCTCTTGCCGAATGTGAAGAGTGAACTGTTGTGGAGGACTACCTACTCCACGTACTCCATAAAAGTCCCTAGAGGCTCATTTCCGGCAAACAGGTCTCCAAGTTTAGGCTTGTCCGGAAAAGCACACATAGGCAGTCGTCATCATAATGGACGCGATGGCAACGGTCCAGAAATGCCTGTGTGAGCCTCTCTAAGGACTGGTTCACCTGTAAAACGAGGAGGACTCTTTTTGCTGCCACTAGATCCAAATTAGGTCCGTTATTTTGTCACGGTTAGGTTGTAAAGATGAATCTAATCGCAGCAGCTTTAACTTATTTACAAGAACTTATTAAACTCTTAGGCATGAACTGAACTACCTAGCATAAAGCGACAAGAACGGACAGTGAACAGAATAAAACTTAAAAACAGGGCTTAAATGGGCAAAACTAATAAACAAAATGAACAACAGGTGTAACTAAATATGTAACCAAAGCACCAAACACAGTAACACTGAAATATAACTCTGACATTACCATGCCATGTGACTATTAAGTGACATCATATAACCACGAACAAATAGTAAAAATATCTACTTAAAATCTCAAGGGGTTTGCTACAGTTCAAAAGTGTTTAAATAAATGAATACTTTTATTTAGCAAGCAGTGTTTCCCCTACCAAAACTACCCCCCGCCAAAACGCGTGAGCTCCATGTAGTAACTTACTTATGAAAATGGAATTTTCTCACTAGGTTTTTGAGTTTCCTTTCTGTCCACTAGCAAATCTAAGCACAGTTTGAGATGTTGAGAGATTACTGGGGTCCTGCAACCTGAAAAGCTACAGACTTGAGAAAAGTGTCCATTTCCTCTAATTTCTTTGTAAGAGAAACCATTAAGATATTTAAGACCCGCCCCCACACACACACTAACTGCTGCTCAAGTTTGTTAGCTCCTTCAACTGTGAAAGCTAATGTATACAATCCAGAGCCCCTCCCCACACACACTGTTCATATGGAAACTACATTCATACATAAAACATTATGTGTTTTCTCTTCCTCCACCACCCTGTCATGGTTGCGACACTAATGTAATCTCTTTCTCTGTGAAAAGGTGCATTGCTGGATTATATAACAAGCCTTTTTTCCCTTCTGCTAATCAGACATGACTGCATTTGGTACTTATTTTGAATCCTAGCAAACAAGCTCTGCAAAATGCCGAAGGGACGATCATGCAACTAAACACCTCAACCAGCACAGGTTTTATTACTTTCTCTCAAAGGCCACTTGTTTGTGTCAGTGCAGCCCTCATGCATTCACAGTCTCGAATCGAGGTCCCTACTGATGCCATCGCTCCGAGGGAGAAGGAATCGGACGCTTGCATGACCAAACTGAATTCCTGTGTGAATGACTGGCCAATAAGAGAACAGATCTTGACCTTTGCCAAGCCACATGGAGAGGACATTATTACTCCTGACATTTGCACACATTTCTTTGTGGTTTTAATGCCTTCAACTGTGACTGTCATTTGAAATCAGCTTGAGACTAACGGAATGATAATGAAGATGATGACAGGCATTACCACGGCTGCTAAAATCTGACTACATGACACAATCGACAACCGATTTGAGGCAATTGCAAGTGACAGGTATATTAAAAGAGAGGAACTCATCGATACTGCTGAAAAGTCCACTTTAGCCCCAGGTTGAAGTTCAATTATGGCCCATAAACAGATAAATTGTAAACAAACAGTTAAACACACACACTGGCGTTACTGAAAAAAAATCAGTACTTTTGATTTGTGAATGTTTTCATGAATCACTCTCAAAGACAGTTAGGGGTTAATTCAGGATAATTTGGGAAATTGTTCTCGGCCATCTCAATGGCAAAACATTGTCACAATTTACCTGAAATCACCCTTTTTTTTTTCCTAAATAAATAATTGTTTTGAACAAATCAGACAAATGAATGATTTCATGAATCACTCATAAAAATGAATAAGTGATTAAAAAAATAGACTATTAAAAAAAAAAATCCCTTTTCCACCAAAAAAATAACTGGTTCGGAACTGGTGCTGGTTCAAAGTTGGTTCGGAGTTGGTTCAACTTGCGAACCGCTTCAGAACATATTTGTTTTTCCACTGACTAGAGCGCCCAGGGAACGACAACAACGTTATTATGTCACTATGTACGTCGCCATACGTCTTAGCTAGAAAACTCGTGTACCAAGAAAGCTTTAAAAACAATTGAAATATGTAAGTCTTTTAATCTTTTTGTTTGATATGTCATCTTTTGTGATAAGTTATGTACCCCTGTCTTGTGTCTTTCCATTTATTTGTTCTATATTGTCACTGTTTTCTTCTTTGCTTATAATGTCTTCAATAAAAAAATTACAAAAATAGAAATGCTTGCGTTAACTTCAAGCTTAACAATTACAAAGGCGGACTCCATCATGTTTCTGCAAATGTTTCTCTTGGCTTTGCGATCCTTTATTATGGTCAGAAAAGATGTTTAGAACACATCTAAACCAGCCCCAGCCCCCGATGTAAGCATGACGTGGTAAAAGAACGGTTCTAGTCTCCTGGCCGAGAACCGTTTTTTTTGGCTGTCGAAACACAAAGAACTGGTTCGCGCGCAGGCACCGGCTCCGAACCGACTCTCAAAATGCTTTGGTGGAAAAGGGGCTTCAGAGAGTTGTCATGACAGAAATCATTTCAAATGCTAAAAGTAAATTTTGGCTTCACAACATTACAGTATGAAAAAAAAATATATTTATTTAGAGATTTGCTAAAGATTACAAGGTAACAATTTGCAATATGGTGTCATATGTTAGAATTAGTCAATGCATTACATAACATGAACTAACAATGAATAATATATTTTTGCAGGATTTATTAATCTTTGTTAATGCTAGTTAATAAAAATTGTTCATGTTAATTTAGTGCATTAACTAATGTTAGATACAACTTATGATCTTAAAATTATTAATTCATGTTGGGATTGACTAAGATTAATAAATGCTGAAGAAGTTTTGTTCATTCAAAGTGTGAGTTTAAAGTGTTATTAAAAAATGCATTATATGTACAGATAACATAATGGCTAAATATACAGTGTTAAATGAGCATGCACAATTGAAAAAACAACATATTGTTTTACGAACAATATCGGCCGACAACCAATATCGTACCGTTATAATGTGCACAAAAAAACTCATACTCTACATGAAAGTAAACAGGGTCAACTTCATAGCTGTCAACCCTCTCGTTTTTTCCGGGTTTCTCACGTACAGTATTTTATCTCTGTTCCCGCTGTCTTCCCGTTTTAGTATTTTCCCGTAAAATATGCCGTATTTTTACGCTCTGATTATGTGAGACGTACAAGCTCGGACATATTCGGCTTGAAGTCGTTCATACTCGGATGCAGCGCCGCGCGCGCTGGCCGGAGACACACTGGCTGTGTGCGTCTCAGCTGCGCGGCATGACCGTTTTTATTTTACTGTCTATGGTTTTTATTTTGGCTCCCATTTTAACAGATTAGGGCTTGCACACTGCCTGCGTGACACGCAAGCGTGTTGGAAGCGTTTCCAGGCAAAAAAAAAATAAATTAAAAATTGTCATTATTTTTGCCTATATATATTTTCATGTCATTTTTTTTTAAACAATCGAGTCCTGGTGTCCACTACAGAGGTCATAGCATAACATAGGAATAAAATATCTTTTTTTTTTTTTTTCATTTGTTTCTTATGCTCTTAATAATGTAAAAAAAAAAAATCGCTTATTTTGGCAATGGATTCCAGGAAATCTCCCTTATTTTCAATGTTCAATGTTCACAGCTATGGTCAACTTTGATGTCATGTTGACATTTAGTAAAAAAGGTGACAAGCAGGAAGCAGGTTTTATGTGACGGCCGCGATAAGACAGGATAAACAGACCAGCAGAAAACTGGCGTCAGTGTGAGCGAGAGGAATGATGCTGAAATGAGGACGCACTTGAAGCGTACACAGTGCCACCTGGATAGGCCCTGCGCCAAGACTGTTGTGTAAACTTGCACATGCACGTGTGAACACACAAATGCACGCATGCTTGTTTTGGGTTGCCTACTTGCACACTTAATGATCACACACAAATACACTCAACTGATGCAAAACAGCGACATCATCGCACACACAAAATAATTGTCACAGGCATTAATCTGTTTTGGCATGTCATTCGACACACGCAGTGACAGAGTGTGAGAGCGATTCTCGTGCAAGCCTTTTGCACAGTGATTCTGAAGAAAGGAGATATCGGTGGCAAGCTGTACCCTGACAGCCTTTCCACTCCCCACCCTCTCGGAAAGGATCTGCACTAGCGGGGCCGCAGTGCTGCGAGCACATCATCATTTAGAGCAGTAATGGCTCTAGTCTCCATGATAGAGGAAGGCAGCTGGAGAGACTGCAGGCTGCGGCCCGATTCGCCTGCTTATAACGTGCACTAAACGTATGCACTTTTTGGTGATGGGGAAAGTGCTTCATTTTGAGAGTACAGTCGGAATATTAAAGTACTGGGACAGGTAGTAGGGGGCTGGGCACATTTTTATACGTGTCCTGCCACCATAAACCAGTATTCCAAGATTCAAGCCCCCTGAAGGGGTTTTTGGAAATGTTTGCCTGATTGGAAATGGCTGTCGTGTTGTCCTGTTTTAGCTGATCATGTAAAAACATTGTGGTGATTGCTAATGAGCAGCACCTGTGAAGCACACCGGTCTCGCATCTCTCACAGAGGAGCGGAGAAGCATAGATCATCCAACGGAGAGGATGATCGAGAGAGGAACAGGCCTGCTTTTGTTTGTATTTTATATTTTATTTTGGTAGCCAGCAGTCGTCCGCGAGGGGCTGCTGGCAGGTATTTTATATTTTATTTTGGGTAGCTGGCAGGTATTTTGTTTGTTTATTTCATTTAAATAAAATTTTATTTTGATTGTTCTCTGGTTCCTGCCTCCTGAATTTCTTGTATTTCAAGAATTTAATGTGAGAAATATTTAATATTACAATTATTATAATGAACCCTGTAATGCCTACTGTATAGCAAACTGACATTGAATCAACGTGGAAATATGACATCGAAACAACGTTGATCTGACATTGTTTTGCTCATCGAATTAACGTTGAACCAACGTCAGACGCGTCATTCTTTCAAAACTAACGGAAAATCAACTTGAAATCAACGCGTTGTTTCAACGTTATGAAAGCAAACCAATTTTCGATTTTCATTTAGCTTTGAAGAATGCCGCGTTTGACGTTGGTTCAACGTTAATTCGATGAGCAAAATCAACGTTGTTTCAATATCATGAGAGACGTTGTTTCCACGTTGATTCAATGTCAGTTTGCTGTCTGGGTATCCAGGATGTGGTATGTATCTTTATGTTGTAAATGTAAGTAAATGTAAGAATAACTTTTAGATACTGTAGTGATATTCTAGATGAATACTTAAACGTTTATTTGTTAAACCTCTCAATCATTATTATATTGCATTTTATAATATGCTTTGCCCACACAATAAAAACTACAGAGCCTTAATAATAAAACTAAGCATTTATTATTGGGAGATATAGAGTGATGACTGATATTTAGATTTATGTATGTAGTCTGCTGTACTATTATAATTTCCTCTTACTTTTTGGCCATACAAGTATCAGCAACAGCACCAAATAATATAAAATATTTTTGCTCAGCTCAGGTGTTTTTCCTCCTAGAGTGGCAGCTACATATTATCCCATAAAATATGAGCCCTAAAATCCTGATGCATCAAATATGATCCTGATACACAAAAGTATTGTTAGCTAACTTTGGTCGCAACTTCCAGTCAACTCTATTGGTAATGACATCTAAAGTTTGGCTAAGCGCCTGCACTGAGACTGCTGCTGTGTCCCAAATCACTCTGATAGAGTATAAATAAGAAATGCTAAAATGATATCACTTCCAATTCAGTCATTCATTTATCCAAACTGCAAAGAATGGTTAGGTTGAGTGCATCACATTGTAGGACACAGTAACCAATACAGTGTGCACGTACTGCTTATTTTGATAAATACTGTGTAGTAGGTCATACAAGTATTTTACGCTTGATGAAAATGCGCAGTATTGCAGAAAAACTAAGACTAGAAGTTTAGTATGCTAGTAAGTATAGATACTTACCGCAAACTATCTAAAATAAGATATAGATATCTAAAATAAATCCTTCCTTGAGCAGGTTGTGCTTGATAAGGAGTTATTAAAAGCACAATTAACTGCGATAAAGAACTGGATTGGTTACTGACAGGTGGCTTTCGGTGGCGTTGAAGCGCATGAGTACTGAATTTAGTTTACTTTCTATTTAGTAGAATTTAGTATTGCCCTTGTACAGTCAAAAACACACTCTTATGTGTCAAAATGCCCATTGGTGAGTATTCAAAACAGTCAGTTATGTCTAAATTGAAACAGTGAGCAGCGAAATTACGATTACATTAGGGTCTTTTAACTCAGGGTTTGGTGAATAAGCAATGTGGGATTCCTTATCACTTCAATTTAACAAGAAATGTTCAGATGGCACAATTAAGAAAGGCAGCAGCTATATTTGCACTAAGTGCAAATAGCGATTGATGCGTTTGACACAAATAGCAGTGTATTGTAGTACTATATTATAAAATAGCATGAATAACAACATATTAAGTGTATGTGATTATTATATTTGTTAAAATCGTGAAGTGAAGCTTATTTATTGGGACATTGTCCCAAAACCCACCCTTAAAGCTACTGTACCCCAAACTCTGCCCATTAAACTCTTTAGTTCCATTAGTAAATACCAATCAGGCAAATTATTCCACTTTTCAAATGTTTTCTTAATTTTAATTGAAAATAAACTTCTCTCCGAGCTGACAAACAATGGGTAAAGGGAGAAGAATGCATTCGGAAACCCAGGTCAGTCGCGTCAACAGATACCACCACCCACTCTTTTTGCACTTGGTGACACCCTGATAAAGAAACTCTTAAACCTAGCAAGTCGGCAGTTAAAAACAACTCTCTGCATCAATAGTTTATATTTTAGCTTTTATTTTGCTTCCTAAAATATATTTACACAATGTAAATGTAAAATAGTGCCCTGTTGAAGTTTTGCTACATTTTATTTATTGTTTTCTTTATTCTTTAAGGAGATGCACTGAATTTTGGTGAATAAGAGGACCTATTTTATATTTTTATGCACATAGTTGTACATTAGCAGGAATGTAGTAGCACAATATGGATGTGAAAGAAGTTATAATTAGCCTATGTGACAATAAAATTAGTTTTGGTTAAAATCAACAAATAATCGTGATAATTAATCGTGATCTCAATATTGATCGTGAATCGTGATGATCGTTTTAGCCCAAATCGTGCAGCCCTATTCTGTGTCTTGTCATGTGATTCCCTGTTTGTCATGTGATCCTGCCATGTGTCATTGGTTAATCGTCTGAACATTGTTCCTTGTCTTGTTTGCCCTATGTCTTTGTTGAGGATTGAATGTTTCCAGTAATGTCGTGTAGGATTTTCTCCTCAGCGTAAAGGTTAAGAGGCCCATCTACCACTGTTTTCCGTGTTCATAGAGTTAGTTTGTGGCGTAAGTATATAGGCTGTTGAAAAGTATAGTATATGTAAAGTATATAGACACACACGCACAGTCATTCTGGCTTTCTTATATAGGCATATACATCATTACAAACTTATCAGACGTAGAGAATTGTGCAACTTGATTATCAAATATAAATATTATCTAGAAGTTGCATTCAAAATCTAAACGATGATTCATGATGCATCACTTTCTGATAATCGTTCAATGCATCTGCATTGTCATATGCCACAAAAATCAGTGTCATCATTCCTAGAAATCAATACTAGTCAGTTTTATTTTTTTATTTTTTTGTGGTAGATCTCTAGATATCAATGCTTTGGCCTCTGGACACACGGGCATCATGATATGCCTGTTGCATATTTAATATGACAGAACATATGAGGCTGCACTGGAGCAGAACCGCAAAAACAACAGCACTGAAAATGAATTGTGTGGCCTTGCATGACCTCTGCCTTTGGGGGAGCCGCAGATGTCAGGGATTATTTCAGCCCGTAGTTTTGTTTAATCGATATATGGTGTATCTGTAATCATTCAAAAGTTGACTCACAGTTTACAGTAGAAGATGTGTCTGGAAAAGAGGCCAGGAACATAGTATTTATATTATATAACAAAATAAAATTCAAAGAAGGTCTAAAATGTCCAAGGGGAAGCGTGCAAACAGAATGGGAGTGTGTGTGTGGCGTCCTCTTTGTGCAAGAGAAATGAAGGTCGGGCCGTTACATCCAGAGATGCAGAGCCAAGCGGTCATTATAAAATTCACAACTGAGCTGGAATTTAAATTGAATCGTCCACATATTACACCTGAATTGGAATGACAGGAAGAAGAATTTGAATTGCAATTCAAAAGAAATTCAATACAGATAATGCATTTTGGGAAATGAAGTGTTCTTCCACCCTAATCCGGTTTAACTTAAAAAAGTAAGTAACCTGGTTGCCTTTTAGGTCGACTAAAAATCGACTAATACAATATTGGCAATATGGTGGTAGTGGGGAGTGGGGGTGGTGATGGTGATGGTAATGCCAATGGCAATAAATAATAAATGGTTACTTTGTTTACGCATACACACACATACACATACCCACACTCACACACTTAGATCAAACACTTAAATCACTTCTGGAATTACAAGATTGCTCACTACTGCACTATGTTGGTTTGTATGCATGTTTGACTGTTTAATAAAAAAATAAAAAAAATTAAGTTGATTGAACTGGAACAAGTGAGTTGAAGGAGATTAATTTAATCATCAGAAACTCAAAATAATAAGTTATCTCAACTAAATAAATTATTTAAGTTGATTTGACAAAAGAAAATATGTTGTGATAACAAATCTTGAAAATATTTGGTTAATTTATTAAATTATATCTGTTTATGTATGCCTTTATTTAAGTATGTCTATCCATCCATCCATCTATAATAAGCATTAGGTGTGTACTTAATCATTTATCTATGGAATACATTATTTTTAGAATCTTTTACTTTTAATTTTGACTCAACAACATTCCAGAAAATTATGCCATTCCGAAATTCTCAATACTAGCCTACTTGTTCATCCTGCACATTATTTAGTGATTTGTGCACATCCTAAAAGCAATTTCTCATTCTTTTGAACACATTTCAAATGCTTTGGTACATTCATGCAATTGATTATGTACAATTATCTGCTGTTTATTACATTATCAAATGTCAAAACAACGTCAAAAACGTCAAAGTATTAGTTTGACATATTAGTTTAAAATGGTTAAACTAGTTGTAATAAACTCAAGCATATTTTCTTTTTTTTAGTTGAAGTGTACATGATGAAAATTACAGACCTCTCTTATTATTCTAAGTAGGAGAACTTGCACAATCAGTGGCTGACTAAATACTTTTTGGCCCCACTGTATATAGACTTGATATAGAATGATAATGGAAGAACAAATAAGGAAACAAACAGGGTCAACAGTCAGGAAGAAGAGGAGTTAAGGATGCGTTATGGAAGGGTAGAGAGCCAAAACAGACAAAGTGGTGAAGCAATGGCTGGCAGGCGTCTTAGATGTATGCATGTTTCTGATGTAATAAGGGCCACTGCCATATTCTCAATCATGACCTTACGGGTCGAAAGTTATACAGCCGAATGCTGGGAGAACAACCGTGTCCTCAATTGTTCAAACATTTGTAGAAGGGTATGTATCCAGACAATGTTCACTTCTGTTATACTGTATACTTATGCTACATTTCTTGCATTTTATATTATACAGTAAATATACTTTAATAGACGCTTGTTTTGAGAAATGCACTTACTGGTTGCAAATGTTAAGGATGATTCCAGAAAGGATCCAAGGCGACTGAAAAAAACTGTATTAACTTTGAATAAAAATATGCCAATCAATTTCACTCATTTTTGTCATAAAAGTTTTTATATTTCAGCCTGAAACACTGGTGCAACTGTGAATATAAAAACACAGCCTTTAAAAAAAAAAAAAATTCTCCTCTTCTGTTGTTCACATATTCTCTCTTCAGGAAGTTTACTTTCTGTCAGCGGCAGTGCCAAACGTGTCTTGGGTCATGAATATTAATGCCGCTTTGAGACGTTTGCCCTAGCTGATTTGCTGAAAGGCGGACGTTGGTAGGTGAGAACGCTAGACGTGTGGGATTACAGTGTAGCGTTTGTGTGTTTGTTCAGCCCTTTGTCAAAGCAATGGCTGGCAGAATCTTCTGATCAACAGCTGCAATTTTTTCCTATCACACTGTGACACAGGAAAATAAACCTCTTTAAATGATTGTCTCTCAGTGTGTTTATAGTCACAATAAGTGGTTGTTTTGCCCCTTTAATGTACAAAAGGATGAAGCAAATCAAAAAATTGCCCCATGTAGCAATAAATAAATAAATAAATAAATTATATATAGAGAGAGAGAGCAGCTTAAGGTAATACTGTATTTTTCAAAATAAAAAGTAGATTTTTGTCTTAAATGCCAAAGTAGCCTATATTACAAAACATATTTAAAATCAGGATTATTATAGTTAATTAAAACTAAAAATAAAAATACTTTTGTTGCTTGAAATAAAATAAACGTTAACTGAAATAAAACAAAATAATTTAAGCTAATAACAAAAACTAAAGTAAAAATTAATAAAAACTAAAGCAAAAATTACTAGAAAATACTATAGGAAAATATACAAATAAAAATTCCAAATATTAATAAACACAGTAAAAGATTTTCAATAATACCAAAATAATAGGAGAAACAAAAAAATTAACAATATGACAATATATTTTGGGTAATATACATATATTTAAATTGCAACTAACATTTTGAAAATATTCTTATGTATTTTTGTCATTTAAATATATCTATGTAATATATAATATAACATTTAATATTTTATAATATAAAAATGTATAATATACAAATTTAATATTTTAATAGTATTAAATACATTTAGTATTAATTTAGTATTTAATAGTATTTTAAAATTAGCAATTTATTTATAGTAATTTTATTGCATATTTAGAAAAATATTAAAAATATAGTCTTAAAAAGAAAAGTCTGGCAAAACTATAGTTTTAATAATTGAGCTCTTTTCCTTAATATATTCAAAAATTAGTTCTTATACTTTTACTCAAGTAGGAATCTAAAAGTAATACTATAATATTCCAGTAGGGTATGAAATGTATTTTGGTCGCAAAAGCATGACAGCTCGTAAACTAGATTAATATTCAGTACTCTTCATGAACTTTACACTAAATCCACACAAACTACTAAGCAAATACTATGACCTCGGCACATTTGCTCCCACAATGAGTCTCTAATTGTAACCAACTCAGAGAGTCAAAGCTTACAGAAAATCCCACACAACATTGTGGTGCATTCATCTTGTAAATGCGTTGATACGGACGTGACATGAAGGCACAAGGGGAGGTGGACCCTCTGCCACAGGGAATATAGGCGAGCACAGCATTTATTCAGCTCTACAACCCAACGGCCGCACAGAGATTACTCATGACACTGCGAAGACACAGCATGATGGTCTTTCTGTCTGAAGAAAAACTGCATGCCCATGCTCTGAATCAATAATTCATATAGTTTCATGTGCGCAAAGAAATGCTGAACAAAAGAGAACAGGCCTGACTAAACTGTCGCCTTTGGTATCAAGCAGGTACAAAGAAATGTTTCCATTAAATGAAATATTGGAAAATGATATGAAGTCTCTCTAGAAACAGGAAGAGAGACAGAAAGCTAATCATTGGGAGAATCTGTTCAAATGTAAGTGCAGTTTCTGACAAGATATTGCACTATGTAGCAGAACTTTTTTAACTAAAGCAAGAACTCCGAGCGTGTAA
>NW_024121299.1:228939-376439 GCF_016745375.1 Pimephales promelas | reverse complement strand
ACCATACTTAGTTGCTTAAAGCCAAATAATTCTTAAAGGGGTCATATGCACTTTTACAAGCTGATTGTTCTGAAATATGTGTTGGCAGTGAACACAACCATCCTATAATGATAAAAATCCATCCAGTGTGTTTTTTTTTTAATCTCCTTATGTGTTTTCCCCTGTCTCAAATCGAGCCGTTCGCACGCCCCTCCTAGATTGTTGATTGACAGCAGCGTTTCAACACATCCCCGCCCTTTAATTTTAATTAAAGTATATTACAAACTTTTCATTTAGACCCTAAAGAATCATATTAATTTGTATAAAATTACATTATATGACCCCTTTAAAGGAGAAGAGTGTAATTTTTTTATGTTAAAACTAGAGCCAGACCGATATATCGGCAGACCGATATTATCGGCCGATATTAGGCATTTTCCAAACTATCGGTATGGGCAGTTATAATGGCCGATAAATGAATATTTCAAAAATAAAATAAAAACGGAGGAAACACGCTTGAACCATGTCATGAGAGTTGGAGTTGTATAGCTTGTCCACCAGAGGGCACTCTACACGGTTCCTGTTGGCAACACTCCTGTTGGTCACGAGACATATATTGCTTGAATGGGCTATATGCACGCATAAGTTCCGCATTTGACGTAAGGATGCTCGTCCATTTCCGGTTGTGTAGATTAAAGCGGAGGAAAACCGGAGAAAACGGGATTATGGCAGAGTCTTCAATATTTACTGTCCTCCCGTCTTTGAAACGAAACGTACATACGTTTAGATGTTATTTTATATATAGTTATGTTTATTTAATATAATTTTAAAAAGAAGCATAAACACAACGAGGGGTGTCTGTTTTATCTGTTTTTGTGACTAACGTTTCATTAGTATAACCATGGAGTATAAAATTCAATATAAATTCTCGGTATTGCATTGGACTCTATGATCGGCGGAAGTTATCGAGCATCCTTAATCCTTCACCGAAAATAACGCCGTGCATAGAGCCCATAACAAGTAAAAGAACATCCCGATCAGTTCACTTAACTCAAATAAGCATGACAAAATTTGTGACTATCATGTCCAGTTTAAAATAAATAAATAAATAAATAAAATATCGTCCGATATATCGGAATATCGGATTTTAAAACCCAAAAATATTTGTATCGGTCTTTAAAATCCTTTATCAGTCGGGCTCTAGTTAAAACACTTTCTATGTGGTGTGGTAACCCCACTATCTGCGGTGGTTTCACAATGTTGCTCAGTTTATTTGGCTGCTTTTTCATGTAAATTTCTAGCTCAGTTACTTATCTGTTTGTTTAGGGCAAAGGAAATGTGTTTGAAAATTAAATTTGCAAATTTGTTGAGTGCTAGGGGCACCAGAATTACACATTTCACCTTTAACTAATAATAAAATAAAATAATAATAAAAAATGAATTCACTCTATATTATATAAGATGTATTAGCCAGTAAAGCAACGAATAAAACCCCCATCATCCTTTGCAAGTAAGGAAAAAATCCAAAATGGTGGAGAGTTGATGTAAATGTAAATACCGTACTCAAAACCAGAAATAAAACAATTAATGAATAAAAAAAACATGCAAACTCCAAGGAAGGGACTCCTGGCTCAGCTGAGGTTCAAACCCGGGGACCTTCTTGCTATGTATGAGGTGACACTGCTACCCCCTGATTCACCATGCGGCCGTTTTAAGGATTTATATATGGAGCAGTAATTAAGAAATCGCGTTTTGCAATGTTTAGACAGTGAGGCTGCTCACTAAATTTAAGAACAAAGCTAAATAGTCTCATCTTGAAAGTCTACACATGCAAATTAAAGCTATGGTATACGATGTTAAAAATCGGTCGAGACGGTAGGGAAGTTTTAAAAAACTCATCCCGCCACTCCACACACACCCCCCTCCCCTCTGTGCTACCTGATCCCTGACGTATGTCACGTTTGAGTTCACGTCAATGCAAGATTAGCAACACATGAAATGTTCTAAACTCCCCACCACCATTATAATACTACTAGTATTGCTAAGGTTTTCAGTAATTGTTATTATCAAATTCTGATCGGCTCGAACAGAAACCTCGAACAAGAAATATAATTACTTTGAACCGCGATCGGCGATGCTAAACGGCTAACATTCCAATGCCGACCGGCAGCATGAGCAAGTTGTCAAAATAATAAAAAGCCACGTAACACGTCACACCATAAAAGAATAAATAAATGTTTACCTGCTCAACAAAAAGTCATCCGTGTCAGCGTTGTTTTCAGCCCCAGATCTCCCTGAAGCTTTCTCCAATGGTCAATGAAGGACGCTATATTTATCCTACTTAGAGTCCGGCGTTCTTCACATTTCTTTTTAATCTCTGATCTTTCCTCCACAGACTTTCTCTTGCGTCCAAACTTTACAGTAGAGGCAAGCAGGGGCCGCTTGCTGTTGTCGTTTATATTTTTATCCATTGCTTTATCCATTGCTGATCTGAAGCTACTAGCTAGCTACCATAGACAGTCTGTCAGCTGTTTGCTCACGCACGGAGGGGGGCGGGGGCGGGGGCGGTTGGGTTGGAGACGCGAGCGCCAGGCGGAGTTTCAAGTGGAGCTGGTGATTGGATGAGAGCAGTTGACCAATATATGCTGTGCGGCCGCACAGCTTACATTGGTCAACTTTTCTGCGGCTGTACAGCCAATAGAGTGAATGGATTTTTTTCGTTCTTTTTTCTATTCATATTGTTAGGATTGTACTATATAACCATAACCAGCATCTAAACGAGGATATTAATAATGAACAATCTTTGAAATCGTATACCCTAGCTTTTAGCAGGAACCTCAGGAAAAGAGACTACAAAATAGGTCACTGTGTCATTATGCAATGAAGAATGAATCTATTGAATCTGAACGAATCACAACCACACACACACCCAAATAGCATGTCTTGTCAGCTAATTTACACCATTCTCCTGTGATAAACTCCATTCAATATTTCGTTTTCATTAAAGCCTCTTTTTCTGGTAGGCATATGGTGGTATAGAGCCCCTGTGTCGCTCAGAGAACATCATCAGGACGTATAGCTGTGGGCAGCCCTTCTCGTGCAAATCCCAAATCGTTGTCACGGAAACTGAGAAAGGAGTCTCGGATGATCAGCAGAGGGCCACCTCGCTCAACACCTCACGCAGATGTGCTATTCACCAGGAGTCAGCATGCTATACTCTCACATATAAAGGGTTGCAAAAAGGGTTTTTGAAGTGATGCCATAGAAGAACCATTGTTTTATTACTTTGAAGAACATTTTAAGGCTGGATACTATAGGCAAAAACATTGTCTTTTCACAATCTGGTCAATTTTGTGCTATTTGGCTTTCCATGAAGTGCTTTTCAAACTAATGAATAGCACTTTATCTATTTGCATATATTTCAATACATATATTTAAATCTAAATGAGCCAGAAAACTCCACTTCAGTAACACACCATTCTGTTGTTGTTGTTTTTTTACAGAGGGGTTTGTTTATATATCGTTTGTTATATTCGTTATAAAAATGAACAAATCTTTTTTCATGTCATATGGTTCATTCAACGAACGAAATTTAACGAGTTGACTCGGGAAAAGATTTGTTCATTTTGATGAACGAGAGTCACGAACGCGCATCACAGAACAGAGCAAGGTGACCATTTGAGCTTATAAAACGTAAACTTGTTATTATTTTTTTAAATGAGCGATCGTGTCGCTTGATAAGACCCTTATTCATCGTCTGGAATCGTTTAAAGCCCTTTGAACAGTTTGCAGTTTGCACTGAAACTGTCTTTTGGACCTTGAACCGTTTGGTTCCCATTGAAATTGAAAAATCCTGGAATATTTTCATCGAAAACCTTAATTTCTTTTCGACTGAAGAAAGAATGACATGGATATCATGGATGACATGGGGGTGAGTAAATTATCAGCAAAAGTTTTTTTTTAAATTGAACTACTCCTTTAATTAGTAACAGACACCGTTATAAACCATCTACGCGTTGTTCATTATAAGTTTTTTTTTTTTTTTAAGTAAACTACTCCTTTAAAAGCGTCAATGTCAAGGCATCAGATGGTGTGGAAGCAGGAACGGCACGTGTGCGACTCACCCATTTCAGGATGGTGCCTCCCCTCCACAGGCACGCTGACCGTCCGTCGCAGCAGCTTGTTCCTGTGCGACTCGGAGCGCCGCTCGCGCATCAACAAAGGGTGAACCTGCGGGAGAGCAGAGATAAAAGGTCAGTGCAAAGAGTGTGAGGTCAATATGGTAAGCTGAGTCAATCGCGCAGGCCTCTGCGCTAAACCAGTCGGAAAACCTCCGCTATTAAAACAACAAGTCCCGTTGAGACTAGATTCCTTGAAATAATAAAGCAATGGTGTGTGTTTGGGGTGAGTGGGGAAAATAATTGCAAACTTGCGTGTTTAATGTGTTTATTTAAGCCTCGGTATGGGGCTGCATCTCACGGGAACTCTTCTTAGCAGGGAGAGCTCGCTCTTCTTCGTCCGCAACATCTCAGTGCAAGTTTGCCTTCAAATTGCACAGGGGTTGTTTAGCGCATGAGCGTCTCTCCTGTGTTCAGAGGGAGATATCGAGAGCAAGGCTGTGAAGGAGGCGATTACCTACAGTCTGGTGTGATAAATGAGTGGGGCAAGAGAGGACCAGACACTGAGCCCTATGGGAAACAGCTAAAATGTTTCAGGGGTGGCCTTGTCACTCGGACCCAGCTGCATTATGGGACACTTTCCATTTTTATGCACAGCTCAGCTTTTCACACACAGAGAAAAGATGCAGATTTAGGAGGTCTGAAGGGATTGACACAGCTGACTGGAAGATAATGGTGCGCACTCTGCCTGACGGTGCATAGTTTTAATAGTTTTAAAAATGAAGGATGTCTACATTATGCTATAACCATGAGGGCAAGGCAAACTAAATATTATGTTTTATTTGTACGTCTTTTAAAATGGCTCTATAGCCAGATGCAACGAAATTACAGGAGGGATAGCCTCATAAAAGATGCACAACATGCAATAAATCCTTCATGACTTACTAGAAAGCATGCAAGATCGCTGTTTAACGTACATGGCCTTTTATGTGAACAATTATCTACTATGCAGGCAGTACAGATTTATTTTTAAGGATAAACTCCAAACCCGTAAGACTTTTATTCATCTTCGGGAAAACAAATGAAAATGTTTTTGATGCAATCTGACAGCTTTCTGTGACTGACAGCCACACAACTGACGCTTTAGAAAGTTCATGAAGAGATCGTAAAACGAATCCATATTAATTGAGCGGTTTAGTCCAAATTTTCTGAAAAGACATAATCGTTTTATATGATGAACTTAATTTAGGCCTCGTATGTCAAAATCATGTTAATTTCAAGAAAATTAAACCATTAGATTTACATCCACAGTATGTATCAGGACTTGCGGGACTCTACTTGTGACTTCAGCTGGGCGACTGTGTTGGCTTGGCAGCAATTTCCTGGTTCAATGTTATCTGGCACACAACACAGTGAGTAACTGTGAACAAAACACAGAGAGTCAGAGACCAGGTGGAGATGGACCCGCTACTGATCTGTCTGCAATCACCTGCCCAACAGACGAGCAATCACTGTATATAGATCCCAACAGTGCCAGCCCACTTTTCCAACGGCCTTGGTTCTGGAAGCATCTTTTGTCTTTCGGAAGTTTTCATTAAAGACTTAAAAGACATTAACGAAACCAACCAGCTACCTATATGGTGAACCGCTAATCACGACGATACAACCTCTCCTTTGATCTAACGGACGAAATAAACCTTGCATTTAATATATAAATGTGAAAGGAGATGACGGGAAAAAACATACGGAGAGCATCCGCTTTTGTTTCTGCTCTGATAGCCGCCAAGATCATGGCAAACGCTGCGAGTGTGTGTTAGAAGTCATGAATGGTGAGAGAACATTGTGCTTGGTACATTTTTCATCTTCAAACCAAACATATGTCTTCAGCCGACAAGGTTTAAATCCTGTCTGGCTAGCGAACTTCCCATAATGTTTCCGCATTACGTCAGTAGCCGGGGAAAAGGCGTCTTTTGAGGCTGTTCGAATGCATTTGACCACGTGAGCGTCTACAATCCGGTCAAAAGTGGACAAGCTCAAAATGTTTCAGGGTACATTTATGACGACTATGTAGTAAAAATGTACGTTTTTCCTTCGTATTCTTGGTATACAGATGACAATAGACCTTATCCTGCCCCTTTTTAGAACTGCGCTCGTTGTGTTTTGTCTTCCAGTTTGTATTTCCTCAGCATGAAGGGCATCCGCTTCAAACATTACAATGCTCATGATCACTTTCATTAAAGGAGTAGTTCACTTTTAAAAATATTTTGGTTATAATTTACTCACCCCCATGTCATCCAAGATATGCATGTCATTCTTTCTTTAGTCGAAAAGAAATTAAGGTTTTTGATGAAAACATTCCAGGATTTTTCTCCATATAATGGATTTTACTGGTAACCAAATGGTTCAAGGTCCAAAAGACAGTTTCAGTGCAAACTACAAACTGTTCAAAGGGCTTTAAACGATTCCAGACGATGAATAAGGGTCTTATCAAGTGAAACGATCGCTCATTTAAAAAAAAAAAATAACAATTTTTTTTTATATAAAATAAAAAAAAAATTAAAAAAAATAAAATAAAAATAAAATTAAAAAAATAGTATAAGTTTTATAAGCTCAAATGCTCTGTTCTGTGATGCGCGTTCGTGACTCCTGTTCGAACTCATTAATCAAAATGAACGAATCTTTTTTCGTGTCATTTGGTTCATTCAACGAACGAAATGAACAAATTGACTCGGAAAAAGATTAGTTCATCTTGGTGAAACTTTCAGTTTGCACTGAAACTGTCTTTTGGACCTTGAACCGTTTGGTTCCCAGTGAAGTCAATTATATGGAGAAAAATCCTGGAATGTTTTCATCAAAAACCTTAATTTCTTTTCGACTGACGAAAGAATGACATGGATATCTTGGATGACATGAGGCGGAGTAAATTATCAGGAAAAAATTTATTTTTTTTAAGTGAACTACTCCTTTAACTCTACAATAAGTAGATCCACTTCAACTTTGACAGCGATGCCATAGAAATATACAGAGCTACCGCAAAAAAAACAAAACAAAAAAAAACAGAAAGAAATTCAAAGGTGGCTGCGGACTTGTTTCTCTGGCGCATAAGCTCTATAGACTTAAACAAAATAAGCATGCGCATGACTTCGTGTTTTCGTGTTTTCGGAGATGATAACGGTATCGGTTTGAAAAACATGCATTCTGTGATCAGATTGATTGAAAATGCTTCTTAATTCCAGGTGTAAACAGGGCCTTGGTGCCATTTCCTTGTTTTGATTCTCTGATTGGTGGAGATTTAGCTGCAGAATCATTGGTAATGTATTGTAATTGTTCATCAGGAATTCCACTGCTAAACATGCTTATTAAAAATAAATTAAAATAAGGTAAAATAATGCAGCATGGTGGCTTAACAACCTCAGAGCTCACAGTAATGCTGTCTTTAATGGTTTATAAGTTATCATTAAAAATTATTTCCCTTGGATAAAGGATGAACCAATATTTTATGAAATTAGAGAAAAGTAGATTTTCTTTTCAGTGGCAACAACAGTATTTTTTATTTCTTGCCTATATTAAAACTCTCCAGCTTGATCCAGACTTCATATATATACATACATATAACCAATAGCAGATCGGGGGACTGTTAGAAGGAAAATATTGATAATGTGTTGGTGACACTAATTTCACCTTTAGAATACACTTTGAGACATCTGTGTCCTCCTGTTGTTTAACATCTAGCTATTTTGAACCCAAGAACACTTTCTGTGTGTAAATCTGGACTGAGCTCAGGCTTGGCAAACGCATCCATCCTGCGCTATAGGGGGGTATGCCATGTGTCAGCGCAGTCTAAACCAGCCCAGCTGTGTGATGGGGCAGGTGAGGGAGGAGAACAGCAGGTGTGCAGTCCGTTCTGTCCTAATGGTGCGCTAATAGATCACGGCCCGACCTGACAGCACAGTGCCGGCAGCCCGACTGACCCCCAACCTCAACTGACTTCCCTGGCATCCCGGATCTGGCCCGTGAACACCACGGCGTCACAGCAAAACAGCGAAGGTAAAGAGAAGAAGGATGAGATCTGTCTGCTTCTATCAACATCACATCACTGTCAGGTTCCAGCTGCTCTGGTAATAAATGACACAGGATGATTTTCACTTGTTTGTATCCTGATCCTGAGAACGTCGTACCAGAGATATATTATCTCCTGTTTCATTTTTACTGTGCAATCATTGAATTATGGATAGAAAATACAGTTGCAATCCGTCAGATGTGGCAGTTGAAAGATATGGATAGATGGATGCACAGTTTTCTCACCACAAATATATGGAAATTAATTCTCCTCTATAAAAAAAAAAATGGCAGCAAAAACTGTCCGATCTGTTAACAAAACCTGTCTTGTTGCAGCTCCACTTTGCTTTTTTTAATAGTGATAAATGAAATAACAAAACAGACATAATTAGACCTTTGTTAGTGCATTCAAGTCACTTCTATTCAAATGTTAAAATAGGTTAAAGTGTTGTATCTTTGAGACTAACATTTATAAGCCAGAACTCTCCTAAAAGTTGACAAAATAAATTTGAAAACATTATAATATACAATCTTTTCTTTTCCTGCCTCTGACTAGCAATAGTAACTAAACCCTATTGGCTATTTTAGATAAGGAATCCCATTCATTTACTCATTAGGGGAATAGATTTTTAACAATAACTTCTAAACATTTAAAGACAGACCGAAACTGTGAGCTACGAGCTTGTTAATTGATGATAAACGCTTCTATTGAAGCCGTCAGTCTGCATTATTTCAAATTATTTTTAATAAGTCTTTCTGCAACACACACACACACACACATAAATACAGTACTGTAAACATAAATAATGATTATTTGTAACCTGAATTACGTAATCAGATTCCAAAAATTAAATACTTGTAATTAGATTATATTTCATTTTAAAATCTGAATTTATAATCAGACTAGTTACTTTTTACTGATTACATGATTACTTAATTATCAGAAAGCCTATTGCTTATATTAGTATTTGAAAAGTCTTCTGGATTTATGCAATTGCACAAACAGACAGGCCACTCGGAAAATAAAAATGAAAGATTTAATATTTTTTAGTAGGCGTTTTATTTTGACTATTGTTTTTATTTTGCTGTGATGCACCTCGTAACTGGTTGGTTTGGTTGATGGCATGAGTTTAAAATTAAAATCCCTTTGTGGAGAAATACTGAAAGGCTGTTGAAAAACTGTTGCACTCTCTGAGAAAGAACATTCTGCTTGTCAAACCATTTTATGAGCTCTGTCGTATTGTCACGTGACACATCCCAGGAATCCATTACATAATCTTTTCCTCCAGTTCAAACAGACTCCCACAATGCTAACGGCTCCTCTCAAAGGTTTGTCATGACACCGTCAGCTGCGCTCAAAGCCTCTCTGTTGACTGTGTCCATCCATACTAATTAATATATTTACTGTGACATCTTGGAAGACCACAATGAAACACAACGCGAGCAGCCACATGCAGAGAGCGATTCGGTTAGCGCATGATTCCATAGCCTGATTCCTGGGGCAGCTACAAGAATGGCTGCCGCCCACTCACAGCGAGAGAAGCCTTGCTCTGTGTCTACTTGCGTAACGCAGTGTCACGGTTGCACAGATCTGCACGAGGACCATTCATCTGAGGGCTGGTGCACAGAGAGTGTGGAGTCGGACGTGGGCCGCTGTCACTAAACATCAATTAGGATCTAATGACATGGCGGCAAATCACTCCTCACTCTCTCACTCCCTCTAAAGGCTTATTCTGAGCATAGCAACAAGTCACTACATTGCCCAATGGTTGCCCATTGAAGCCAAGCGGGGCTGAGCCTGGTTAGTACCTGGATGGGAGACCTCCTGAGAAAACCAGGTGGCTGCAGGAGGTGTTAGTGAAGCCAGCAGAGGGCGCTCACAAATTTGGCCCTTGTCCATCATGGCCTCCTAATCATCCCTATATACTAATTGGCTTCATTGGTCTCCTCTTCACCAGTAAGCTGGTGTGTGATGGGCGTTCAGGCGATTTCATATTCTTTTAATTTTATGTGATGACTTAGCCTGGCTCATTGAGAATGAAACGGGGTCTGGAAACCGCATGTAAATTTTCCCGTATTTGAGGCGTGGTTTACGAATGCCCAGAGCCGTATTATTGGGTGCTATAATGTCTATCAAATGCGCTCCCTCCCCGTTCTGTGATTGGTTACCTATTTCAGGGGAAAATTTGGTTCATGGTATCCAGACTGCCTTGCAGCGCGAATAAAATCGGCAGACAATTAAAAGTATTACATTTATTTAGACGGTTAAAGCACACTGTATAATGTATCACTGTCATTGCAAGAAATAAATATCAAGTGGTATTTATTTTAAGAAACATAAGCACACTTTTAAAAACAAAATTACCAGAAGTATTTTTTAAGGGTTTTAGGTGTTTTTTTTTAATTATATAATATAATTATTATAATTTTTAATAAATAATTCATATAATTAAAAAATAGTAATACTAATAGTAAATATATGTATTAAAACACACACATATATAAATTATAAGTAAATAGCTACTCTGATAACACATCCGAGTAACTTTGAGAAGAATCTAAAATCAGAAACAATTAAAAATATTTTTTGTTAATTGAAATAAAGCTGAAATAAAACAAAATAAATATTAACTAAAAAAATTACAGTTAAATTGTTTGCTTTTGGAACCAACTGAAATAAATTTGAATTTTGACGTCAAAGTACTAAAATTAAAAGCAAACTACAACGATTAAAAACAAACCAATACAAATTACAAAAGCACATAATAAGTACTAAAACAAATTAAGTTAACTAAAAATGAAAGCTGAACTTTTAAAAATAAAAAGATTATCAAATAATATAATAGTATCTAAATAATACTAAAATAAAACTACAAAAAAAAAAAACACATCCAGTGTGCATATAACACACTAGTGAAATTATTAACTGACGATCCTCAATTTTGCTGTTAAGTGGTAACACCATAAATTGATTGGAAAGTACTTTACTCGCCTCACTCAACACCTCCTGAAACCAATCAGAGAAAACATGTCCTCCTGCAGACTCCCACAGTGCAAATGTCTTCATGGAGGAGATGATTGTCATTCACTACAGGACCTGAATGAAGACCCTCACACACACAAACAGGGTTGCAACTGTCCCCTGCAGCAGATGAGTGACAACCATGAATATTTCATGGTGCTCATCTTCACAGAGGTGACAGCCATTAGCCTGTCACGACCGATTCACATCTATTCAAAGTGTGGCCTTATCGGGACATGCAACAAAACGGGTGCAATTAGACAGGACGGTGCCTCTGATTAATGAGCCTCTCCTCCACTAGAGACCTGATCCACATCACAGTGCCTGCTTCACAGGTTAGCCAGTGTGTCCATTAGATCCGCAGGCACTGCACGGGCTGACTTCCTCAAGGTACGCTCAGACTAGACTCGAAGAATGCAAATAAATAACGGGGTAGAGAAAGTTTTAATTTAACATGCAAAGGAACTTGAGTTCACATCCCAACCAAATATATACTGTATATTTGTTTTTTTTGTTTTTTTGTTTTGTTTTTGTTTTACTAAAACAAGCAAGTTGCATCTGAATCCCTCCACCAGTGATCATTTGGATAATAAACTATTTCTGTGTTCAAAATTTGAAATGCAGTTTTTATAAATTGTGAGTAATCACTGTTTGGTTAACTGCAGCAATTTCGTGTTCATTTCATTTGCAAAAAATAAATAAATAAATAATGTATATTTTTACATATTCATATAGACTTTTAATTAATAACTAAAACATATATTATAATATTATAGAATAAAGCTATCATATTATATATAATATATTATTTATCAGATAACATGATACTGTATTTATACTGTATTAAAATAGATGATTTATCAGATATATTACAACAATAACAATTTATATAACATAATATATATTTATCGGGTTTATTACAACAATATAATTTTTTTTTTTTTTTTTTTACATATACTTATTTACATAGACTATTATATTATGACATAAATTAATACCGTATACTGTACTTATATTATAACATGATACATGTATAAATAAAAAATAATAATAAAAAAATATTAAATAAAAGTAATATATATTGTGTGTATGTGTACACACACACACTATTAAAACATTATCAATAATTTTATATATATTTTTTATATAATGCTTTCTAGATAACGGTAATGGCCTCTGACTGCCACTGACGAACTCAAATGTACCATTTTACAGGCGTCAAGTAAAATCAGGCATATATTTAAAACATAATATCCGCTCCTTACTTTTGTAACTTGCTATTGAAGAATATTTTGAATAAAAACTGGTATTATCTTCTTCAAATATTGATTTAATCAGACTACTGATTATTAACAAACTGATAATAATGACTCATCACACTTAATACTTATGTGAGTTACACAATAGCACTTACGTCACTCCCAGACTGTACATACAAGTCAACTAAAGAATATATAAACAGAAAATGTGAGTTTTGAGCAGTGGCAAGTCTCAAATAAAGGTCCTCATGTGAACTGGTGGTAAAATTACCACCCGGCCGGCACACAAATTCTGGAAAGGAACAGACTGGAAAGGAAGAGCATGATTACATGTGATTGGGCTGCCAGTACCTCTTCCTGGTCCAACATGTAGAGCTGATTTCCACTGATCACACACAGACGAGGATTCCAGTCGGGTTGCTCGTAGGAGGGAGCAGCAGCGAAGGAGGGCTGTTGTCGGTAGGAGGGGGGGACAGCATACCTCGCATCTGGGAGAGGAGGATGAGAAAGAGAGGAGAACAGGTAAGGGACAGCATGTAACAAAAAAAAAATGCAAGACAGACTTATGCTTTTATTCCAATTAGTTCAAAGTCTATATTTCTCTGGAACATACAACATTTGACCAGTATGTGGTGCTGTTACCAAACATTCATCTGCAAAGTCATCCACTAAATTTAAAGGGACACTCCACCCATTTGCATTAAGATTTCCATTGTTAGAAATCCAGTCATACTATTGAATGGTCGTGCAACACTCTCTCATTTTCCCTGAGACAAGAGAAATCCGCAATTTATCTTTTTCACTTACTCCTCCAATGACGCAAAAATCGTCATTTTACGTCAGTGTAGGAGGAAGTGGAAGAGGGGGGGGATTTCTATAAAGACTACAAGCACTAGTCCCCACCCTTTCAAACCCGCCCATAGGGGGTTGGACCTAATGCGCTAACAGACCAATCACGGATCAGTGCCAGTGCATTTGATTTCACCGGCAGAAACTTTTTGAAAATATGGACGAAGGTACTGAATACACAGACGGATGCATTATGGATAGGGTTGGGTATCGAAACGCAGCGCCAATAGGGAACCGGTTCCGACGTAAACGGTAATAACCAGACCGAATAATAACGAAAATTTCGATGCCTGAGTCTTTGTGTCTTGAGGCACACACACGCAAAGTCTCTCGCTCTCTCCCTCTCCCTCGTGCGCGCACTATACGGTTTGGAGCACGGTCTGATCTTTCGTTAAACATATTTAGATATATCGAAATCGTCTTCCATTGCGATTTGCGATCTAAATATGATTAGATCTTCACAGAGAAGGTAAAACTTCCGAAATCTCTGTGTACACGCGCAAGCGATCACTTCAGACCGAAGCGCCTGTGCCGTTAGATCAGTTGGACATGGCTGTGGTTACACGAGGTAAAAACGATATAAATATTGTTCGTTTTCTCACACAAACCGCTCGTTTCGTGTCTTAGGCCATCAATGTGTACTTACATTTACGAGTCATTAAATCATGTTTAATTTGGACTTCTCTGTGCATGCTCTTTGAGGTGAACCGAGGGTGGACCCCCTAAACCTCCATTATGACTGATAGACAACAACGGTTTGACCGAAAAATATCAAAGTAAGCTAAAACATATCAAAAATTAATTTCAAAGTGAACTATCCCTTTAAACCAGTTGGTCAAAATGAAAAACATACCCTTCCCAATCAGTGTGCCAAATTTGGCAATTTTTTACCATATGGTTCAATGGGCTGTCATAGAAGCCCAGCCAAAAACAACAAGAAAAAAAACCAACAGACACAATATATATACCTAAGATGCGTGGTGCCTTTGGTCCGTGGCTCCTCAAACATAGCAGACACAGCTTTCAAACATAAACACCACAACACATATGAGCTTCTACATTTTTAGACTGCAATGCACCTTACAGACACCCGGGTGTCTTTCCCCTCAGACTGTAAACGTATAACTCATGTCCAGACTTTGATATTGATAGCCCTGTATAGCTTTAAGGTTTCATCAGGTTTAAAGCTGTCGCGTGTTCAGCTCTGGCCCTGTCAGCCAAGGCAAGAGCAATAAAGCCATTACTTTGGCCTTTGACTCTTTTTTACTTCATCCCTGTTCTTCTATAAAACTTACAGCTAGATGTATCTCCTACACTTTCGCTCCAAAAAAACGCTCAGAGTCGATATTCTGCCCCGGTGTCCTCTCGTTGCATGAGTCCCTAGCCTCGAAACCTCCAGCCAATCAGAAACAGCCTTGACAGATGGTGGCGGCATCAGAGGGATGCTGGACCAGCTCAGGACACTTCTGTCCAGACTCGCACACACATTTGTCAGATTTCCTCCAAGCACTCGAGAACAACAGGGAAATGCACTCACAAACCAGATCTCTGGACTTAAGTAGCCTTATGTTTGCTAGAATTGATGCATAGACAAACAGACTTTTATTTTTTCAGTTTTCCATTTGTTGGCGCCATTTGAAAAACATCCTCAGAATTGGTCTATAAAAGACATTTAAAATGTCAAAATTATTACAAAATTATTTCAAATACTTTCATCAAAGAATCGTACAAAATGTATTACGGTTTCCATAAAACCGTTAAGCAGCATTTTCAGCATTGACGACAATAAGGAATGTTTCTTGAGCATCAAATCAGTATATTAGAATGATTTATGTAAAATCATGTGACACTGAAGATGATATGATGCTGAAAATTCAGTTTTACCATCACAGGAATAAATTACATTTTGAAATATATTAAATAGAAAAGTGATTTTAAATTCTAATAATAAGGAATGTATATAGTATAATGTATGTATGTATGTATGTATATATATATATATATATATATATATATATATATACACACAATGTATTATGTATAATGTAATGTATGAATATATATATATATATATATAATGTAATATACTGTTATTTTACTGTATTTTTGATCGAATAAGTGCAGCCATTGTCTGAAAAGCGCTATATAAATATATTTGACTTGACTTGACCATTGTGTAAGCATTAGAGAACCTTACATTGAACTTCAAAATAAGTAGTCGATATGATTTGACAAATCATACTTTTTTACAAATCATCATCAGACTTTGCATTTTAAGGTGAACTGTTCCTTTAACATCAGCAGGCCATGAAGTGACACGAACAAACAGAGTAAACGCAGTACTGCGCCGCTGCTCTGAGCCGTAGCCCCACCGCTGGGCCGTGCAACTACTGCGCGCTGGGCTCTCCGCTTGACAGCAAGCCAGCTGAAATCTTTTCTGCCATGGAAATAGCCTGTCACATCCAGATCTGTCCTGACAAGAACGCCCGGTGAGTTGGAGGAGCTGCCCAGCACTGCTCTGTTCAACGGCACTCTCCGCCATGAAAGAAACTGCTTGTGACAATAACAAACGACTTCAAAGGGAGAGAACATGAAATTATTTAGGTGCAAGAAATATATGAAGTGACGTTATGCCAGATTAACACAAGGTACTATGTTTGTGTTTATTCAAGGCAATAAGGCTAAAGGGGAACTTACACTTCTTTTCAAAAGTAATGAAAACTGAAAATGAAAATTCTGTCATCATTTACTCATCCTCATGTTGTTCATCTTTTAGATCTTTTAGCTTTCTGTCCCTCCATTGACAGCTACGCAACTACAACTTTGACATTTTAAAAAGTTCTTGAAGAGATTGTGCAACTAATCCATATGAATTGAGCAGTTTAAAAAACACGAAGTCACTCTAGTAGTCCAAACTGGGGAGATATTCTCATTTCTCTATATCAGTGCCCACAACTCCCTGAAACGCCTCGATTGTAGTGAATGTACATGCTGTACCACGAGAGGTAGGGGTGCTGAACGTGCTGGAGCACCCCCTGGCATAGGGGCTAAGAAAAAAAATCCCCTTACTTTAAAACAAATTATTTTTTAATGAAAACACAACAACAATAAAACAAGGACAAAAGTGAATTTTGCCTCTGCCATCGTCGTATCAGTCATTGTGCCTCACTCTCGTCACATGACTCCTGCTTCCCTGCGTTCCTTCTCTTGATCTAAGGAGCAGACACGCCTCAATTTATAACAGTAGCACCCGTTGTCAAACTGTACTAAATTGATTTTATGTAAAAAAAAAAATACAAAACTATGTCTATGGGCAAACCGGTACACTAGTAACAAGCCTACTGGACATACTCATAACATCATTCCTGACAAAACTTGACCTCACCCCAACACACCTTTTTCCTCAGCACCCCCCTGCTCAAAATACGTTCCCACGGCTATGCGTAAACATTACTCACAATAATCCTCATTAAAATCATTCTTGTCTAAGCCATAAGCAAAGTAAAGGGGACAAGGCCAGGGGTGCGTTTCCCGAAAGCATCGTTACCCAACTATGGTCGCAAGTTCCGTCGTTATCTGCATAGTTTAACGAGTCGGTGTTTCCCGAAACCATCGTTCCAACGGATATTCGCAAACAGCATCGCAAAGTTGTGTGGTTTGGACGACAGCTCTCGGCCTGTGGTTAGAAGCATCGTTTCTATATTGCATCACATTTGGAGGTAATAAATCCTTAGCTTATGCAAAATAAGCAAGCTGACATTCAGTACAACCGGTGCCTTTTATTTAGAATACATACAAATGTAATTTATGTCGTTTAGTTTTTCAAAAGATTTGAACTAACGTGTTCGAAAAATGCGCATGTGCGAACGTGCATACTATGTAAGAACGAGCCAAATATTGAATCTGGTAATAAAGCAGAACAACTGAGAACAACTAGAAATAGTCCTCAGATGACATGTCTGTAATTTATATAAAACAAATCTAGCGTTAACTGGATCTCAAACACTTTCATTAAAGGTAGTTATTAGTCCACCACGTGCGAAACCAACGTGGTTGAACGATACTTTGCGACAGTGGGTTTCGGGAAACAGCCGTGACTAGCTAGTTGATTTTTCCAACGATCCATCGTACTATGGTAGTGAATCAGTGAACTACGTCGTTGTACGGGAAACGCACCCCTGGTTGACTGGCGTTAGTAGTGTGTTGAAACTCGCGGTCATGCTAAGGGGCGTGACATTTTCCAAACACGCTTGAAGTGCTTAACCAATCACAACACAGTGGTCCAGCAGACCAATCAGAAGACAATGCCCTTTTCAGGAGGAGGGGCTTCATAGAGACAGGAACTAAATCCACAAGTTTCCTACGCCCCATGAGGCCTTGCGTCAAAAGTGGGCGCGACTTCCGGTTGGAAGTAAACAAAGCGCGATTTGACATGCTTGACACTCGTTCATTCAACAGTTGACAGTCATTCAAGTTATAGCGATCCAAACTAGCTAACGATGTGTGAACACAACCTCAACGAAATTCAAAAGGGTGAAATAACAGTACCTTTACCCTCCGCAGTAGTTGATTGGGAGTATTATAATAACATTATTAATAATCAATACTCATCAAGGCATGGTGACAGACAGTTGTGCGAGCTGACAAACAATTAAAATAAAAAATACACACTTAGTCATTGTGCTTTGGTGTTTATTCAAAATTATAAATGAATGTGCTACTTGAATACATTAACTGGCACATTTGATATTCTGTCAACACAGGCTTTGATCCTGAGTTTAGGTTTAACATCAGTAGCGAACAGCCAATCACATGCTGATAGAGTTTATAGAACATTAAGAATTTAAACAAATGTACACAGGAAGATTCGTCGTCTTTTGGGAGGTGATGGAAACTACAGTCGTTGGCAGGATCACTCTGATTTCATTTTCGGCTCATGTTCAAAACAATCCCGTTTAAGCCACTAAATTAGTTTAGTCCGGCTATACATACAACTGCGAACAGCACATGTTGTCCCTGAGCTCCGTAACGACATCTCTCATAAAGATTTGCGTCTTTAAATAGTAAAATAATTCTCTGAAAAACAGCTAGCCTCTTCGCTAACTAACACACAAAATACCATTGGAATGCTACTTCCGCCGCCTCGCCGGAAGTTTCACCCACTTTATTTTTTACAGGAGCGCCCCTCGGAAACTTGTGGATAGGGGTGGGTGCGTTACCCAAGAGCATCGTTAGCCAACTACGTTTGCAAGTTCCGTCATTATCAGCATAGTTCAATGAGTCGGTGTTTCCTGAAAAAAAAGCATCGCAAAGTGGTGTGTTTGGAACGACAGCTCACAACCTGTGGTTAGAAGCATAGTTTATTGTTTGCCTGACATATGGACTTATTTTTTTAGCGGCCTCTATCGGTGATGTTTCAGATTGCAACCAATTTTTACAAGAGTAATTGTGCTCTTCCGCGTCCTCGAATACAAGAGCGAGCACTCATGGTGCACGGCCACGCACCGGAGAAAGGTGTTGCAACATATGCTGTCGAAATATGTGAGAAATAATGCTTTTTGAACATTCATGCATGAAATCCTATTCTAGTAGAGCCCAAATTTGCAAATTTAAAGTATTTCTAGAGCACAGTAGTTTCTGTCCATTTTCTTTGTTAAATGAAATGCTGTTCTTCATATGCATCGATTTCAGTGAATGAGTGCACCAGTTAGTCCTAAACACCCTCTGACATCAGACACAAACGCTGCAGGCTCCTCTTCATGTTCTCCATCACAAATGCTGAGTGTCATTGGCTTGCACACTTCTGAGAGGGTGCTACTATTCTTTGGCAGGCTGTGGGTGTTGATGTGTGCCGTGCACATGAGGAAAAGGCCACGGATGGGTCAGCCTCACATTGTCATTACGCAGCCCAACAGGAGAAACACTGATTATTCACATCGCTGCACTCAAAACAGTGCTAAAAATATTCACACACAGTATCTCCAGATGCCCCGGGCAGGTAATGCATAGAAAAGAGAGTAGAAACAAGTTTTTTCATAATCATATCTGTGTTGCATTGGCCGATGTCAATAGTCTGTTACGGTAGGCTCAAGCACACTGAAAGGCCGTGCTTTGATGCATGCATAAAAGCATTTCTGCGTTCATGCACCGTGATGAACATGTGACCTTGCATCATAATGGACTTTAAAAGGCAGGAATGTGTCATCCAGGAATAGCAAAATGTTATTGCTCAGAGGATGCTCTCAGGAGATTTAAGTATCAGCTTTGTCTCTCAGATGTTTCTCCTAAACTCCACTGGAGAAATAAAAATATTTGACATACAGTTCTAAAATGAATATGAATAGCAATTCAGACCATTTGGTATTGGAAGTAAACGGATGAGAAAATGAGATCTCTAGACTTTTCAGAGAATCTGAGCAAACGCTGAGATAAGAAGCTGCTAAAAGTTCAAGTGGTTTTATCAAACATATCTCCAAAAACATCTCAGTTAATCAATAATGGCAGCAAACCCGAACATGCAATATGATTGACGGGTTGAGAATGTTTCTGATTGGCTAGTTTTTAGAATGGCTCAAATAATAAATGTTTTGTTGTTTACAGAGCCCAAGGTCTCTCACCAAGAAGACATCAAGGTTTAGCTGGTAAACATGGGCCAGTTAACCACTGCTGGTAGGTGCCAACATTCTGAAGGCAAAAAAAAAAGTAAAGAAAAAAATGATCTCCATTGAAGTCCACTGAACAAATTGTGTATCTGTCTTTGAATTAATTCAGTTATAGTTAAAAGTTTTTGTAGGTTAAAATAATTATCCCTGCTAATGCAGTAAACTATATAACAACATATAATTGATCTTTAATTCTGATATGAAATGGCGAATGTATGACACGCCAATTTGTATTTCCATTTTTGGCGTGCTATCAACACGCATAATCGCTTTCAGCGTGTTTATGAACGCCGCTGACTTAACATTACATTACTGTTAATATAAATATATGACCTACCCCAACCCCGTCCCTTAACGTTACTTAACGTTACATTACTGTTTATATAAATATATGATCTACCCCAACCCCGTCCCTTAACGCTACTTAACGTTACATTACTGTTTATATAAATATATGACCTACCCCAACCCCGTCCCTAAACCTACCCGTCACTGGAGTTAATACCATTTATGAGTCTTCCCCTACCATCCTAGGAAAAAAAAATATCGCTCCCCAGATGTAGATCTACATTTTGTTTCGTTTCGCTCTGACATTTTACGGTGTGTACATACACGCAAAATCACTTGACTTGAAAGTGGTGTGTATGTTTACGCAAAAGTCATGATGTCATGCAAAATGTGTGTATGCAAACATGTAAGCTGCACATAAGGCAGTTTTTGCATTAACTTCTACATTTAATTAGGCCTAGCCTAATATGTTTTTACTCCAATTCGTTGTTGAAATATAAACATTTATACATTATACATAATACATTTTCATTCCATATTTATTTAAACCACACTAAAGACATCTCAAACAGGTTAAGTAATATATAGAATATAGTGCATATATTTAGCGAAAGAGTTAATTTCCCTAGCTGACTAACAAGCCGTGGACACTGAATGACTTGCCTGATGTAAATGTAATGCTACGTGGGATATTGTTTACAACTGTTTTACTGACGTCTTTCCACCATTGAAACACTGATTACACGAGATAATAAGTTTCAGTAAGTTGTACTGTATCTTTCAACATACCTTCCGATGTTCATTCATGTTTGTTAGGATCACGTTCACGTACTGCTGCTTAAACTGTCACGCCACATTAAAGAGTGTCAAAAGGGCATTTATTGTTTAAATTTCATGATAAAATGGACATAATTTGAAAAATGACACTAATAATTTCTTATCGGAGCTTATTGCGATTATTGTTGGTTAATGGTGGTTAGGCTACAACGCTGTATTCGTCTTATACACACAAGACACATAAAAATTTGCGGTATGAATACATGCACCGATGTTGTGCCGAATTCTGACTGCGTGGCAAATTATTACTCCCCAATAATTTGGTGGGGGTTAGAATTCGACAAAACATGGTACATGCCTAATTACTATTTAATCATATGTCAAGAAAGAAAAATTTGTTTTGTGACATAAGGTAACGTGAGGTAAACCTCAACAATGGGCTAGGGCTGGTATACACACAAACACACAAACATAACGGTGCATGTATTCTATTCGTCCCGAACCGTACAGTATGGACGATATGTATGGACAGTATGGACAATGCGCGGCAATGCAACGATGTTTGCTACCAGCAAAAAACGCAAACGAAAAAAAGACGCTGAGCTCCCTAATATATATTATTTACGTTTAATCAGATACAGTAAACAATCGGGATTATGATTTCTACAATGACCCTAGTAACTGCAGCTGATATCAGTATAAGCAAAAGATGGGACCTTTAATTCCGGCAACTTTTAGAATTACACTTGCACATATCTAGGCCTAAAAGCCACAAAACTACAATCAATACACGTTTTTAAAGCAAAAAGCCTCCGTTTACTAATCTCATTGAGTGTTTTTCCATGCTAATCCTCCCGGGCATTTGCACTGCACACTGTAGTTATGGAAAGAAAGGCTGTCCTCATGCAGTCCTGATCAATAGCTGGAAGCTCTCGGAGCAGCGTTTCCATCTACAGTACCTGCTCGTCTCCACGCCACATCCTCCACACGGCGTCACTGTAGCTGCACTTTACAGCTCCCGCCCCACAAATCTACATACAGGAAACAAGGTTACTGCCCAAGAGATGTCACTTCCGAAACACCCACTCTCTAGCGCGCGCACGTTCCCTCGCTCTTTCTCACCCACACACCCCCAGCTTATTGCCATGACAACCGAGAAAAGAATAGAATATAAGTGAGTGTTAAAGAGACAGATGATCAGAGAGAGAGGGGGAACGAGAGAGGTTTGGAAGACGAGGATAGAACGGGACGAAAAGAGAGAGGGAGGCGGAGAGAAAGAGTGCTAAAATGTGTGGGAGAGAGAAAAAAGCGAGAGACGGAGAGGAGGGAGAAAAAACAGAAGGGAGAGAGATGGAAAAGAAAGCGAAAAAGAGAAAAAGAGAGAAAAATGAGGGATTTTGAGAGAAACAGAGGGAACAAGAACACTTTTTCGGGGAAAAAGAGACCATGTCTTGTTCCCATAGCAACCTAGCCATCCATGAAAAACTCTATTTCTCTCTCTCCTGTCATTTGCTCTCTCCGTTCGCTATGTATAGCTCATAGTATGTGTACATGACACCAGAAATTTGATTAGTGAATGAGATGTGGAAATCAGAGGATGAATTAGTGGTGATGATTGTTATATGATCTCAGTTTGATGGAAACTGCCGCCCATGGGTACAACAAGTAAGCAAGTAAAGTTACTGGTAAATCAGGGCCATTCAGAACTGAATTGAAGGGGCACACAATACAAAACTGTAACTAAAGAAAACACAATTAAAATGGAATAAATATGAAAGTTTAGTTTTTAGTAATATTTGATTATGTGTGAGTATATATATATATATATATATATATATACATATGCTGTCGGAATTAATTGCAAGTTTTTAAATATACTGAATGGATATACACTCACCAAAAGGTTTATTAGGAACACCTGTTCAATTTCTCATTAATGCCATTATGTAATCAACCAATCACATGGCAGTTGCTTCAATGCATTTAGGAGTGTGGTCCTGGTCAAGACAATCTCCTGAACTCCAAACTGAATGACAGAATGTGTAAGAAAGGCGATTTAAGCAATTTTGAGCGTGGCATGATTGTTGATGCCAGACGGGCCGGTCTGAGTATTTACAATCTGCTCAGTTACTGGGATTTTCACGCACAACCATTTCTAGGGTTTACAAAGAATGGTGTGAAAAGGGAAAAACATCCAGTATGCGGCAGTCCTGTGGGCGAAAATGCCTTGTTGATGCTAGAGGTCAGAGGAGAATGGGCCGACTGATTCAAGCTGATAGAAGAGCGACTTTGACTGAAATAACCACTCGTTACAACCGAGGTATTCAGCAAAGCATTTGTGGAGCCACAACACACACAATCTTGAGGCGGATGGGCTACAACAGCAGAAGACCCCACCGGGTACCACTCATCTCCACTACAGATGGATGTGAGTGTTTATATGCACACACACACCATTTGAAATCATAAAAACATTTGAAACCATGGATTCAAATTATATTTAAATGGTAATATACACGAAAAGGAATTGTATTCCACAAATCAGGGAATAAACAGGCATAATTAATGATGAAATTATAGTGCATAACGTGTTGGACAATTGGCCTGATGTGTGACCGGGTTGAAAATCTGTTAAATGTCATAATTGAAATTCAATACAGTCCTCTTCCTGTCATTCGGATTCAAATTTAATTTAACACCCTGTTGCATTTAATTCAAAACCACACTCAAAAAGTGAGCCTTAAACTCTTAAATATTATATTATGCCATATATGTCTCAAGTAAGAGCTGTACGATTGACCAGAAAAATAATAGGGATTTCAATTTCTACAATGCCATTGGTGATTTATTTTTTGCTTATGCACTGTAAAAAACAACAACAAAAAAAAACAACTTACATTACATTCAACTTGGCAGTTTAAATAATTTCAACTTAAATATTATTAAACTGACTTAAAAAAAATTAGATCAATCTAGTAGGCTGTAATTTACAAAAGAAAGTTGAAAATGGCTGAACTTATTTTGATGAGTTAAAGTAATGTAAAAACATGACTTATTGAACATCATTTTTTTCACTGTGTGATGGTCCATTCACACTGCAAAGTATCAGTATATAAGCACAAGATATCACCAGTGCAACATAGTAAACATCAAGAGTGCATATTTAATGTAAATTCTATTCATTGAAATGAATGACTATAATTACTGTAAAAAAAATCAACCCTTATGTGTACTGTCATAATCGTACAGCCATTCAGACAAAAAGGGTGAGCTAAAAAATTAGATCCAACCCTCCAACAAACTCACTGGCAACCTCCGTTCCTGTGTGTTCCTCTAGCAGCCCCCCTCCACCTTTAATCCATCTGTCTCCCGGCCTCCCCTCACACTCTCTGCCTGCGTCCGAAATCACACACTTGAGTAGGTACTTATTTTGAATAAGTAATTTCTTAGTGATCACTAAAAGATTATTTCCAAAGAATGTGTGTGGTATGAATGTAATTTGATCTACCAGCATCGGTTGTCGCTTCACTGCCATTTATAAATCCTCTCCTGTGGCCCCATGGGATAGTAAAGTAAGTGTCCATCGTATATGCACACTTCAGAATCTTGTCAGAAGTTGTAGGTCATCTAGGTACTTTTGTCCACTCTTTTTGAGTACTGTGTGAATTCGGACATACTTTTGTCACATTCTGTTTTACCCCTACTATATAGTAGGGAAGTGTAAGATTTCCGATGCAGCCTTTGTAATTCTCTCTCTCTCATGTGGAAGCTCATAAAAATTTAAAGTGAGACAGTATTGAAAAACAGTGAGACAAATAATATTTGGTACTATAAAACACTTAAAAGAAATGTGATGCTGGTGTTTACGCCTGTGTGGGAAAATAAACCCTCACTTGACATAATCGCATAGCATACTACCATAGTACTCTTACTATTTCTGCAGTATGTAGTCTGTTGAAAACAGTTGTACTGCTTTATAGTTTTTGCAGAAACCTTTATTTAAAAAAATCAGGATGCTTTGATGAATAGAATGTTCAAGAGATATTTTGTAACATTAGAAATGTCTTAATTATTACTTTTTATCAATTGCCTTTAATGCATTTTATAATATAAACAACATATATGAAATATCCAACACTATCTCACGACCAATTCGTACGAATTCGACGCATGATTAAAAAGTGGCTAATTCGTACTAATTCGTACGACCTCACTCGTACTAATTCGTACGATTTGTCTAAACCCACGTGATGTTTAAGTTTAGGGGCGGGGTAAGGGGTAGGTCATTCGTACGAATTCATACGAATTGGCCAATTCGTAAAATATGTACGATTTAGCAAAATCGTATTAATTCGTACGAGTGAGGTCGTATGAATTGTTACGAATTAGCCACTTTTTAATCATTCGTCGAATTCGTACGACTTGGTCGTGAGATCGGGTTGAAATATCTGTAGCATTTATATGTTGCTTGCAACAAAATGTATTTAACCAGAATAAAAAGCTGTACTCTTTCTATACCATAAATAGAAAAATGTTTTTTGTTTTTTTTTTGCAATCAGAATATAGTATAGTTACATATTAACATTTTAAACATATTTAAAATGTTTAAACAAGAAAAAAATCTGCTAATGGGTTAGAAAAAACTCATTTACAAAGGAAAACAAGATTATTTTTTCTGACCCCATTGGCAGACATTTTTTTATTGTTTTAAATTTAAACTCACCTAATTTTGATAGACTACATTTGTCAAAAACAACACTTAATATATTGTCATTATGCTAATAATATCTATTAATTTAAAGGTCCAGCAAGTGATTTTTTTGAAAAAAAAAAAAAAACCTTTAAAAGTGGATTGGACCGAGCACCAAATCACACTTGTAGTAGCCAATCAGCAGTAAGGGGCGTGTCCACTTATGATGGGGGAGGAGAGAGAGCTCAGTGAAGACAGACATAGTTCAGGAATTGAACGGCATCTACCAGCAAGGGGTAACCTATACTATTGCTAACCCAACGCATTCTCATCCTTTAGCGTCATATGTGACGCTATATGACAAAACGGCGAAATACTACGCACATGGCACCCGTTATCGTTAATATAACACGCGCTGTGATGGGTAGGTTTAGATGTGGGGTAGGGTAGGGCAGTCTCATATTACGCTAAAGGATTTATGACGCCTTGGGTTCGCGGGTTATATTAACGATAAAGGGTGCCATGTGCGTAGTATTTCACCGTTTTGTCATATAGGATGAGAACGGGCTGGCTAACCAGCTAACCACTGGCGTAAAATAACTACATATGCTTAAAGGTGCCTTAAAGGTGCCATATACAAATAGACACAATGCAGTGCACCCGATCTCTTCGTAGACTCATTATTTGCTCCAACTACCAAATATTTCTACTCAAATTTAGATGTAAATGCTCATATTTAATTTCAAGATGACAACTGAATGCCACCCACTGAATTATAGACCTTTGGTAGCCCCACCCATTTTTAGTGCTATGCTTGTTGTGTTCCGTCTTCCTGTTTGTATTTCCACAGCATGAAGGAAAGTTCAAACAAATTTTTAAATGATTTTTTTTACAATCTTCCTGATCTGACTGACATCTGTTATGACATTCGCTTCAAACATTACAATGCTCATGATAACTTTCGTAAACTCTACAATATGTAAATCCACTTCACCAGCTAATTACTCTGCCATTGAAATATACAGAGCTACCGCAAAAACGGAAGTTCAAAAATTCTAAAGATCTATTTGCAAGGAGATGAAGTCATGTGACAACAACGTAGCATATAAACAGCTGAAATGTTTATAGCTGCATTTTCACATACATATACTGTGTATTCAGTTAGCTAATGTTCCATTCGAAACACAGCCGTCCTGTCCTCCGGCATCTATTTTACATTTAACGCCGGAGAAACTGTCAAAACAAGTACGAGGTGCAGCAGTGCCTCAATGAAGTTTGCATATTTGCATTGTACCGTATTTTCCGTTCACTGGAATATTCCACATGCTGAATAAATCACTGACAGTCTGGGGCTACAATATTTCCCATCCGTGTCTGCAAAAACACATGACACAGCCATCATTCGTTGCTTCTGCACAGAGATGTGTGTGTGCTTTGTTGCATTGCTCCTAAGTGTATTCCTTTATATGTCTTTATGCGTGTGGGTCGCTCCGCTGAGAGAAAACGGGTCGTGATTTGGGTCCTGAGAGATAAAGCGTAATTATAGTGATCCGTCCTCAATCCAGAGATAGACTGAGAACTATGTCATTGTATCATTACCCTGAGGCCAGTCGCTAACATTCATACCTGCGCTAGTGCGCTAACATCACAGAGCAGACACACGCAATGGTGCTATAGCGGATGGACAGAAGTTGAGAAGCAACAGAGGGAATAACTTAAGTCTTAAGAGAATTCAACTCTAATATGTACACTAACTAAGTTTGGAGTTGTTAAGATTAAGATCTTCTGCTCAAGGCTGCATTTATTTGATCAAAATACAGCAGTTATATTGTAAAATATTATTGCTATTTTAAATAACTGTTGTCTATTAGAATATATTTTAAAATCTAATTTAATCTTGTGATGCAAAGCTGAATTTTTAGCATCATTGCTTTGCAGTGTCACATTCATCTTCAGTCTTTTAAAAAAGATTTTTAGAAGTTGTAAATGAAACAAAGATCATTGGAATATGTTTCACAAGAAAGTACTATTTTAGTCTATCTACTTTCCAATGTGTTACTTATGGAAGATTGTTTGCGACATTGAATAAAATTTTAAAGTCAAAATCATAATTGCGAGATATTAACTCACAATTCTGAGAAACAAAATCAAAAATGCGAGAAAAAAGTCAGAATTGCGAGATATTAACACAATTCTGAGAAACAAAATTTAAAATTGTGAGAAAAAGTCACAATGTGAAAAAAGAACAGCTCACAATTCTGACTTTTTCTGCAATTGTAGGTTTACATCTCGCAATACAGACTTTTTTTCACCTCACAACTGCGGGTTATAAAGTCTGAATTGCAAGATGTAAACCTGCAATTGCAAGGGAAAAAGTCAGAATTATGAGCTGTTCTTTTTTCACATTGTGAGTCTCTTTCGTTTTGACTTTCTCACAAATTAGATTTTCTTTCTCAGAATTGTGAGTTCATATCTCGTAATTTTGTTTCTCAGAATTGTGAGTTTATATCTCGTAATTTTGTTTCTCAGAATTGTGAGTTTATATCTCGCAATTCTGACTTTTTTCTCGCAATTTTGATTTTGCGTCTCAGAATTGTGAGTTTATATCTCGCAATTCTGACTTTTTTCTCGCAATTTTGACTTTGTTTCTCAGAATTGTGTTAATATCTCGCAATTGTGACTTTTTTCTCGCAGTTTTGATTTTGTTTCTCAGAATTGTGAGTTTATATCTCGTAATTTTGTTTCTCAGAATTGTGAGTTTATATCTCGCAATTCTGACTTTTTTCTCGCAATTTTGATTTTGTTTCTCAGAATTGTGAGTTTATATCTCGTAATTTTGTTTCTTAGAATTGTGAGTTAATATCTCGTAATTTTGTTTTTCAGAATTGTGAGTTAATATCTCGCAATTCTGATTTTTTTTCTCACAATTTTGATTTTGTTACTTTAGAATTGTGAGTTTATATCTCGTAATTTTGTTTCTCAGAATTGTGAGTAAATATCTCGCAATTCTGACTTTTTTCTCACAATTTTGATTTTGCTTCTCAGAATTGTGAGTTTTCATCTCACAATTTTGTTTCTCAGAATTGTGAGTTAATATCTCGCAATTCTGACTTTTTTCTCACAATTTTGATTTTGCTTCTCAGAATTGTGAGTTTTCATCTCACAATTTTGTTTCTCAGAATTGTGAGTTAATATCTCGCAATTCTGACTTTTTTCTCACAATTTTGATTTTGCTTCTCAGAATTGTGAGTTTTCATCTCGCAATTTTGTTTCTCAGAATTGTGACTTAATATCTCGCAATTCTGACTTTTTTCTCACAATTTTGATTTTGTTTCTCAGAATTGTGAGTTTATATCTCGCAATTCTGACTTTTTTCTTTTCTCGCACTTGCGATTTTATATTTTGTAATTCTGAAAACTTGCAATTACCTTTTGAATTTTTTATTATTCCGTGACAAAAACAAGTTTCTTCTATAGTTACTTGCATTTACTTGTAAATTTCTGAGTTGCGAATTGTTTCAAAGTAACTTCTACACCAATTTTTCTCAGCGTACTAAAGAGACCAGTGAAGGTCCAGTGAGGACACTATACAGCAGAGACACAAGCACATGCTGGCCCACTTTTCATGCAACACAGCGTGTGTTTACCTGCGCGATCTGTGTGTCAGTGTGTGCCAGCCTGCCCCGGTCACACCTTCGGTCCCAGACAGTGATGAGCAGGTGGCCTATACAGCAGAAGCCTGGATACTCACTGATCTACAGGACGAGGACATTGAGTGCAGCAGATTAAGAGCATAAAATGAGGTCCGAGAATGTGAAAAGCAGTTAAACCGAGTGTGAGGAGTAAAGAAGCGGGAAAATAGAGACAGTGCGTGTGTATGGAGCATAGTATTGCATTTAAGTAACGTAATGCAGATATCCTCTTCGACTAAACCTAGGTCATCCTGCAAAAGGGCTGTAAGCCAGCGTGAAAATGAACCCTGAGTCGTGCAGAAGACAGCTTACAGCTACACGACTCTAATGCGCTGTCAGTGGGGAGCGAACACAGGCTGATATTAAAATTCACACAACACACGACTCCTTCATCAAACTCATTTCTAAAGCTCACCTTCAAGAGCTGCTTTCCAGCTTTATCCCACAAAGACTTCACTACATCACGTGGGAACCGTTTAAAATACAACAAAAAAAAAGTCTCATAAATGGATTTGCAGGTACTTATGAAAGGGCAAAGAAGTAAAAAAAAAAAATCGCTAGTTACTATCACTAACAAGGCTCAAAATAGCCCCACACTAACACAGTAACATGATATTATTAAACGGTCTGTACACTTACAAAGTTCTCAGTGCTTCGATTTGCATGTAGGGACCCTCATCATGTTACTGTGTTATTGTGGTGCTATTTTGAGCCTTTTTATTCTGGGGTAGGCGAAAAACGTAGGCTGCATTTTTTTACCAAACAGCGTTAGATTACCGCGTACGACCCCATCTGGACTTCTGTATTTGTCGTCTAACTGTATACCGAACTGTGATGTCCATACCGTTCAACTTCACTCTGATTTATACATGAGTCTAACAAGTCCTAACACATCTAACAAGTCTAACACATCTAACAAGTAAAACACAGTACGCATACATTTTTATTTAATTCTTTAAAAAATAAAAAGTAAATCATTTTTCTTTATAATATGAAACTTATTATTTTTCTCACACAGTATAAATGGGTCTTAAAATATATATAGCTGCTTTTATATTTTATGAAGGCAGTCCTTTGAAAGCCAATCATTTTATTAGGTGGTCCTTGAAATCCAAACAGTGTGAAAATCCCTGGACTAGTCAGCTAGTTTGTGAATGCAGCTTCACACAGTGTAGCTTCCACTCGAGGGAGGGATGTCATCGTCTTACATGACAAGCAAGAACACAAGCACAACCTCAAGGGTTCCTTCCATGTTGAGTCGCAGTAACTGGAATAGACACATGCCCTCCACCGTATCTTGCTTCAATATCAAACCCAGAGCTTTTGAGAGAAGGCCACTAAACAGTCATAAGCTCTGCTGCCAGATGTTGTTACTTCATGCCATTATCTCAAACGAACTTTGATGTCAAAACATCAGAACAGTGAATAATTCCTTGAATGTTGGCTTGATATTGTCTGGCTTCACAAGACTTCATGGAACTTTTCTGATGGGTGTTTGTCCTTTTTGAAGCTCGACAGCTAAGGTCTCTAAAACCAGTCACTGTATGGAAAAGATCTGCCTTAAATGACATTCTTTAAAGGGGTGATGAACTGAGAAATCAAATTTTCCTTGAGCTTTTGACATCAAAGAGGTCATCATATTATAAGAATATCGTGTAAGTTTCAGAACTGAAAACATCCGTGTTAGTCCAATAAAAGCTTTTATTGACACCAGGCTCAGCAAACGACTCGTTTTTCAAAGTGGGGAACTATGACGTCAAAGAGGATAAAACACCACCCCCGCAGGAGAAAATCAACGCCTACTTCAACACGGCCGGTTTAGCCCCGCCCACCTATTCGCGCATTACATGCATAGCTAAATAACATAGATGCCTCCCTCGTGATGACAAAACGGATCGAGCTACCGAGCAATACAAAATATTGTGCAGTGCCTGTTTGTGGAAGAAGACAGTCACTGCATAAGCTTCCTCTGGATTCCAATAGGACTGCATGGATAAACTTAATTTTTAATGACGTTCCAGCTGATGAGGGTAAAACATCGTCGTCTGTTCGCTTCATTTCACTGAGGATTGTTTTGTAAACAAGACTGGATTTGCAGAACGATTAAGAGTAAAGAACGGTGCTGTGCCGTCTATATTGGATCTGACAGGAATTGTGCAACACACGGACTCTGGGTCGAATCATTCCGGTTACCATTTTACAATATTGGACGTTTTCAAAACAATTTCACACACGTGCATCGACGGGTGAGTTGAAACTCATTATAATATGCAAAACTGTTATCCACTCACAGCAGTGGGTGTTTACTTCCAAGTCTTCAGTGCGAGACCATAAAAGCCCATAAAAACCGAGTATTTTTCAGCTATAGGCTCAAAACTAGGGTACAAAATAGCCTATTACTTATTCATTTTGATGTTTTTGAATGCAAAAACCAAGCGAACGTCATAAGTTGACCTCAGACAACAATATAATAAAATTTAAAAAGCCAGTTCATGACCCGTTTAAATAAACGTTAGCCAATACAAAACCCATGAAAATGATCAATTTCTCTATTTTTTCAAGCTCCATGAGCAAGAATGTCACATCTGGAGAAAAGCATGCGGGGTGGAACTAAAGAACAAAGTGTTACGTGAACCGCCACCGATCTGAGTTGTTCTAGACTAGTGTATCGGAGAAACAACAGAAAGCTGAGTACATGAATGAAAATCATACATGAAAGCGTGAAGAGAGAAACCTCAATATCAAACATTTTTTACATGCGGTGCTGCAGATGTGCAAAAGAACAGTCTGTGCAAAGAGCCCTGGTGCTTCACTGATGGATCTTACATGTTTATTATCTTTCCTAAACTCATTTAAAGGCATCACATTAGTCGTTTTAAACAGCACCTCATGCACGCGCTATTTAAAGGAGCAGTTGTACGGAAACAAACTCAAACTTATTGTACTACATTGTGGTTGAAATGCAAATAAACAATGCAATATAAATTATTTGAATGTTACAGGAATATAATATATCAGTAATACTGAAAAAAACATGTTTGACTGAATTGTCATTTCAAATAGAGTCTGTAAAAACCCTTTCGGCTAGAGATTTGATTAATTCCTTAAGATAAGGATAATGAATGTTTCTAATATCTTTCCACTCCCAAAGCACCTGAGTGTTTTGATGAAAATATGGAAATTTGACATGAATTAGAGCCATACGAGTCTATAAAATAAATTCACCTCTGTGGATACAGCGCTCGATCGCCGCACTAATGTATCCCTGCAATATTAATGTGTAATTCCCATAAGCAGATCCTTTAAAAGCACACAATTTTAGTCTTCAAAATTAAAAGCATCACTATTATAATCAATAATATTTAGGGTTAGTGATTTTAACAAACCCTTAGTAAACTTTAGCAACTCTTTACACACGAGAGGCATGAATGAATTTAAATATATACATTTCTTAATAATCTTAATACAAATGTATTATTTACTTCTAAGTGATGTACATATATAAATGGAAATGAAAATGTTTAGACATCTAACAATACAATACAAATTTCTTAATTTAATTTCTTTTGGCTATAGTAAAATAACAACATAATGCTAACTGTTATTTACATCAAACTTTTTTTATTCTGTTGTGAGCCATGTTTTTAATAAATGAAACAACTATGTAATAAACAGAGTGTTATAAATATTTCTTACTATTTTAAATGAACATATATACATTATATATTTCTAAGCATTAAACATTTACATTGAATGTAAATGAAAATGTGTCTCATAAAATTGTCTAATAACAATGTAATAATTTCCTTTGCCTTTAGAAAAATTACAACATAAATGGCAATTATTTAATATTATTTATATGCCTTTGTAACATCAAATGTTATTTTTTCCATTATATCATAATAGTGTAAATTAAACAAATTTGCACATAGTTTTGAGAAAAATAGTATAATAAATTATTTTATAATAAATATTCATTAATTTAATATTTTAATAATAATAACTTTTGGCTTTAGTAACTAATGGCATTGATTTAATATTTAAATATGTTGTCTTCATAACATTTTTTTTCCACACACAGTATAACCAGGTTTTAAAATATACATATTTATATTATATGAAGGAGGTCCTGACTATAAATGTGTTGTTTTGCAAATAAAAAAAAACACTGCAAGCAGCATCATAGCATGCATACTACATAATGAAGGAATGCACGCACATTAAACAGTTTCATAACCAGTCAAAGCCAGTCTCATAAACTTGCTATGAAATGCCAGTATGGTGGGTTTCTGTGGTGGCGGCGTCCATTGCCTCTACAGTATATTGCCCTGGCTGTGTGTGTATGTGTAGAGTTGATTACAGTCAATTACAGTAAGCTTCATTCTTTATCACTGCATCAGTAAGCGAGAGCGTGAGCCGTGAAGTCCTAAAACAGGCAGTCTGCCACACTCCACCTACCTACTGCATCTGTCATCTGTCTCTGTGTGCTAATACTCCATCACTGGAGCTAAGACTGCAAAAAAATGAATGATTTACACAGTATCTGCTGCTTTGAATCATTTGAAACAACAAACCATTTTAGACACCAAAACCACACAATAATATCTATAATATCTAAATGTCATTGCATTATGTATACACTAAGTGGCATCTGCAAACAAATGATGCATGAGCTTTTGTTTGCAGTTACTTACATTAGCATAGCTAGTAGCATTATTTGCATTTGCATACTCGCATGGTCTATGTTTAGGCCTTACACTATGTCAGAAAGCAAGAGAAAACATCCGAAAAAGTGTAAGTCTCAAACATGGTTCAGGAAAGCTACGGTAAATAGTGAAATGCTAAAAATCCGTTCGTCATATTTTGTATCTGGAGAATTGAGAGCGGATGATCCGTTCTTCTTCCCAAAAAGTTGCTGAGGCACAGCTGTAGTTTAACAGTGTCAGCTGGCCATTGCTCTCAGTATAAGAGCTTTAAATATAACTCTCACTCACTGATGGCCGTCTCGAGTGAGAACTAATGGATGGACTCGCATCCACTGTCTTCACGTGGCACGAACAGCTCCTCGGTGTAAGGTGCCACTGTGTAGGTTTCATATTAATTTTTCGACGCAATTATATCATAAGCTGCTACATCAGCATGTAATTTGACACAGAGGAAAAGATCAAATCCCTTGCAGGCTAGTTAATGGAAAAAGTTCAAGGTATTAGTCATATAGCAGGCCTACATTATGTAAAGAACAGTGTGAAGAACTATAAAAGTAGTGATGCAACTAACACTACTAACAATGTACATTTTTCAGTAGTAGTGTGACACCATAAAATAAAGGTTCTTTATTGGCGTTAGGGATGCACCGAATGTTCGGCAACTGAAAGTATTTGGCCGAAAAGAGCAAAAAAAAAAAAAAGCACTTTCGGTTAGAGCCAGACCGATATATCGGCAGGCCGATATTAGGCATTTTCCAAACTATCGGTATCGGCAGTTATAATGGCCGATAAATGAAAATTTTAAAAATAAAATAAAAACGGACGAAACACGCTTGAAAAAAATAAATAAATAAAAAATATCAGCCGATATATCGGAATATCGGATTTTAAAACCAACAAATATTTGTTTCGGTACCAGCCTTCAAAATCCTTTATCGATCGGGCTCTACTTTCGGTGTTCGGCCGAATAAGTAAAACGACCGAATACATTTTTCCAAACGATGTTTTTGACGGCGCGATCAAAGAGTAACGTGAGTGAGAGGCGCGTGCTTTATAAATGCAGCAAAAATGTTGCGGTGTGGAAGCCCTTTAAATTGTCAGAGAAAGATGCAAAAACAGCCGTCTGCAGACACTGTTCTGCTGAATTGTCCGAGTCCTGGCTACATATAGATCATGAACTGCCCGTGACATTCACCTTATACCAGTAGGCTTATGTGACAGTTATTCATTTGTTGTGGTTCATCCACATTTCAATGCACTGTTTGTTGAGTTACAACTACTTTCAGCAGTTAGTTATAGGCCTAACATAGGCTATTCAAGAAAGGGGGCTACAAAGATGGCCAAATACATTTTTATTAGATTTTTTTACTAATTTATTTAGTACAAGTTATATTGTGCTTTGTTTGAACATTTGTTTAAGATTCCAGCAGATATAGAGTGTTAAATAAATATTTTAAAATTAGATTTTAAATTTAAATTAAATTTTCTCTGAAAGCAAAACAAAATATTAACAACTATTTACTATTTACTACTGTTAACTATGTAATTAATGCAATGGTGAAAAAATTGTCAAAAATGGAAAAAATGTGAAACACCATGTTTGGTATCGGCGATTCCATGAAGAAACTTTAACATAAATAAATGTTCCAAAAGGCGGGTTTCGCAGTGATGCAAAAGAGGAACCATTTTTAATTTCCCAAACAAACTTTCCGTTTAAAGAGCATTTTCCATTATTAAGAACCTGTCAGGGTTATGTCCGGTTTTATCTGTGTTTGAGTTTAACAATGAGTTGGTTTTTGCTCTGTTTTCTGTTTCCTTTGTCCATTTTCCCTAATTCTAGTTAGTCTCCTATAGGGTTGAGCCGATGGAAGATATCATTGTCCATCGTGATGGCTGACAGACACGATGTTTAGACGGCATCGGCTGAACTATGAATCAGGCAGTTATGTCACGTCACTGTACATTCGCTCTTAGTGCTCAGCTGCAGCAGAGTGTGCCGAAATCGAAATTGCTGATGAGATATTAGAGGAAAATATTTAGTGGAAAATTTGAATATTACGAAAATACATACGAAAATAAATACCATTGTTTTCATTGTTTGATTATCATTTGCACCTGATGTTCATTTTGTTGCATGAATGTTAAAGGTTCTACGTGGGATGATTATTGGCCTTTGCCTGGAGAAACCTTTTAATAGTTCCTACAACTTATTGCAGAAGTACACGTTTTTTGACGTGTTTGCACCGCAGGAACTAATGATTTTATTTCTAGAAACGACTTATGGGGGAACTAAATTAGCTTCTACTTCAGAGTAGGGTCTAAACAAGATCAATAGACCATTTTGCAAGATGTAAACAACACTGGTCCAGAAGCACTTCCTGTTTCAGTTTTTTAACACTACATAAAAGCCGGGATAAAATACAACCATGTAAAATGTAACATGTAAAACTGAATCAAAAAGTTAAATAACATCTTTAAGATTTCATGTGAAATAAAGAAAACAGTTACAAACTGAAACAGGAAGTGTTTCTGGACCAGTGTTGTTTACATCTTGCAAAATGGTCTATAGGAACTACCAGTGACATAAGTGTACTGATTGGCCAAACGCACACGAAAAACCAGCGCAAGCCATTTAAAAACAAGGCTGTGTACACACACATATTACGAACATGAAAAACAGAGATAGATGGGCCTCTTAAACTTTACACCACAGAGAAAATCCGACGTGACTTTGAGGGGACCAAACGAATATTTCTGTTCAGCTACGGACAATAGGCATCAACCAAATGCCAAAGCTTTTTCATATAATGTTTGCTTTCTTTGTATACTGTTTGCTTCAAAGTCACAACAACAAGCGTGGCTTACGTCACCAGGAAAACGGCCCCGCCCTGGTGGCTAGTTCCTATAAAGCTCCAAGCACTACCAGTTGCAAAAGCCCCTAATGATGCCAAAAAACATAAGAGTGTGAAACTTTTCCATTGTGCAAACGGTTCTTTAGATCATTAACTTCACATAAAGAAATATAATTTCTAAGAAGACGTCCTTTATAACCTTTATTTAGCTTATCTGTTTTCATAATAGTCTAGCTTTTCCAGAAACAAGCTAGTTTTTCCACAAGTATGTCATATGCAGCATAAACTAATCTGATACATTTTAGTGAATGTGTTTGTTTCAGATGGTTCACCTAAATAAATGATTCGCTGATCAAAACTCCTGCATCTTCTCTTTTGAAGTGAAATATTTAATTAAATTATAGTGTTTGTCACTGCAGTATGTGTTTGTCTCAGTTATATAAATGCTGAGCATGTATTCTGATTTTAGCAGTTACACTTTTTTATAAAAAGGTTATTTCTTTGCTTCTATGGTTCCCTTAGGAACCTTTAACATCCATAAAACATCTCCATTGCATGAAAGTTGTTTTGTTTTTTGATTTTGTAGCTCTTTTAATATTCTAAAAGGTATTAAAATGTTGTTAATACAATCCGCCCAATGTGTCATCATGGCTTAGTGACCTAATGATGTTTCTAAAAACTGAAAAAGTTAAATATTTTCTCAGGGGATCAACCAGAGCATTTTACAAAACATGGGACCCTTTAATAAATTATTTTGAGAAGAACTTGCTTCTCCCTCCTTAAAGTAATTTGAGGACCCCCTTCCTTTATTTATTTATTTACTTATTTAAATGTGATTTAAATGTGATTTTTAAAAAAAATATTATTATTATTATTATTTTTTTATTTATTTTTTTATTTATTTTTTGGGCGGGGGGGGGGGGGGATTAGTTATGCTGGGATGGGAATGGGTGGGTAGAAATTTTGAAAAAGCAAAACCTGTAATAGTGTTATGTCACTGAATACTGTCAATGTACCTTGTTCTGATAAAAATAATAAAAAAATTAAAAAAAATGTTGTTAATACAATGTGTACATTGTAAAATTAAGAAGGGGCCACCAATAAATGCAGATGTTTTTGTGCAGGACAAAATGTGCCAGTTCCTGAATTAAACAGTATCATCTGACTCTTGAATTTATGAAAGCATTAGTCCCTTAAATAGCTTTAATAGTCACCTACTTTCTTAACAACATGTAGAGAAGCTAACTAATTTATATAAATCAGTGAGTTGACTAATAAAGTTTAAACTAGTTAGTAGCTTGGCATGCTACTGTTCGCTCTTCCTAAAAATCGCTCTATGATTTTTAGTCCTACTGTAGATATGGTCTACAGTCTATGAAAAGTATGTCAGTGATGGAGCTTCACAAAAGTAATTGCACACCTCTTCTCAAAAATCTCATGAAATACTCAAGACAAGCTACACACCAAAGTTTAATAAGGTTAGAGGTTTGTTCAAATCCCTTGAATATGAGCTCCAATAAAAAATATGCTTGTCTAAGCAAAAAGAAAGAAAAAACAATAATTAGCATGTTCTGCTTACAGCTTAAAATATGTATTCATCACAAACTGTAGCTGCTGTTTATACCGTTCAAAAGTTTGGGGTGGATAAAATTAAAAAAGGCTGCATTTATTTTAAAATAGAATTTATTTCTGTGATGCAAGCTGAATTTTCAGCATCATTACATTGGTGTCCAATTTCACATGACCCTTCAGAAATCTTTCTAAAATGCCGATTTGCTGCTCAATAAACATTATTTTTTTTATTATTATCAGTGTTGAAAACAGTTTATTTGAAATAGAAATCTTTTGTAGCATAATCGTCTCTACTAATCAATTTAATGCATCCTTGATGAATAAAAATCGTACTCATCCCAAAACTTTTGTATGTTTATATATCCTTATTAAAAGTTTTAAATGACTGATGGATGTAATATTAAAAACACCTCATTCTGAATATGGACTGAATCAGACTTAAGGTTTTCTGGCCCTAAATGACCTTCTGGCAACATGAATAGTTAAAACCAATCAAAATGGGGAGACCATCTTTTCTACAGAAGCCTATTAAGTCAAGCTGTAGGCTAAACATTTGAGTATAATTGAATTACTATAAGGCTGACTTTATAATAAGGGAATATCTTGCAGGCCTCTTTGGTCCTGGTGTGAATGTAAAAACCCTGGAGTACAGTGACGTTTTTTCTGCACTGCTGATGTTAAAGTGAGTCAGAAGCTCAATTATAAAAACCCTGGTGAACTCCCTACCCTGAATTTAAAGGCATAATCTCAAAATATATTTCGATATTAGAGTGACAGGAAGCACAAGCTCAAGCGAATAAGTTCCGCATTTCACTGCCTTCCAAAGTTCAAGTTTGATGAACTCTAACCTGCGAAATCGTATCACGTGAAGACGTTTAATAGAGAATTGATAAGCCACGCGACCTTTTAAATGGATTAAAAGAATGCAAAATCTGCAGAATAACAGCGTTGCAGTAAATTGGAGTAAATTGCATAAGTTGATATTGTTGAATTATGTTTTTCTTTTAAAAACGCCACAGAATGTGATGTCATTCTGCGACCAAAGAGTGTAAAGTTTCACTAGCTATGTTTCCATCCACCTATTTTTATGCACAGTGTGGGATATCGCATAGAAATGTGCTGGATGGAAATGCCAATTGCAAATAAATTCTAAAAATGTGCATAAAAAGTGCATAATGTGTCTGTAGACATTAATAAATAAAATGCATAAATATGTCTGTCGACATTAATAAGAGGCAGCTTAAGTCTTGAAATTAGCTTAATATTATTGGAAACAGCCTAAGTGGAACTCAGGCACATTATATTCTCAAAAATCAGTTTCCACACTTCGACTTTGAACCGACAGAGGTCAGTCATTTGGCAAGTTACTTCTCGACCCAGTTAGTCACCTTTTCTTTTTCATAGCAAGCGTTCAAAGCAACTATAGTCCACACAAATATTAGGCTATCCAATAACATAACCAGCAGCTCTCAAATAGAAGAGCTGAACTGACATCGTTTTAAATTCAGCAAAAGTCGAAACATCAAAAATGTAAGTCTGATGAAGTTGACTTCTCAACAAGAGATCAAAACGCAAAGCACTGAAGTGACTCAATATTACATGCACAACAAATAAGAATGAATAATCAGCGCTCCTCGCTCAACAGCAATACTCCATTTAAAAAACTATTAAGTGACTGTTAAAGTATTGATGCGCCTGCTATTGAAGATAACAGATGCACCGTTGCAAAAGGAAGGCAATAAGCTCATTCCCCCCAAAGCATGAAATAACATCCCAGTCAGCTACTTCACAAAACTCAAGAGTACAGACACAAAAAGTATCCAAATGAAAGGATATTTCAGTACAATACTAGTAGTGAGCATCTGAGACATTTCATTCATACAAATCAAGATAATCCCTCTAACCAGTGAGCTTCCATGCAGTGGGACATAGACCCTGCAGTGCTGAAATAGATTGTAAAACGTCTTAAAGGGCAGAGGGGTCTCTAACCCTCACAGGCACACAGAAGCTGCCTGACTTAGAGTGATAAAATGACAGCAGTCCTCCACCTGCAGCACTGAGAGCATCAGCATCAGCATCAGTGGTCCTCTATAGCGCAGGAGGACGCTGAGGGAGGAACACGGAGGATGCAGCACAAATCTTACCTTGAAAGGGAACATATGACATGTTCCAACGGCATTGAACGTGCTCTCAGTGTCTCGTCAGTCTCTCGATATGCGAAAATATCCTTCAGCAGTCAAAGGAAGCCAAAAACCCCTTGAGCTCATGGACTGCGTCGACGCTGGAGCGATATTCCCGTAATGCGAATGGAAGAATCGAAACGAAATCATCGTCCATGCTCGACAAGAGCCATTGGAATGATTACAGCCCGTATATCGCATCACATATCACACACGCGCAAAACAAGAGTGATGAAGAAGGAGAACGAAGGGAGAGAGAGAGAAAGAGAGAGAAGGGGGCGGTGAAGAGAGAGAGAGAGAGAGAGAGAGAGAGCACGCGCATGTAAGTGTGTGCGCGTGTAGCTGCCAGTGTAGATCGATGTGTGTAAATTGGATGCGATATAATCCCATTTAGATTCAATTGACAATTAACCATGTACACACCATTGAATATGAATAATCGTAACGTTATAAATCAGAGTATAGGAATTCCTGATGCCATCGCTCGGTTCTGAAGTTATTACACGATGAATGAACAGTTGATTTGAACCTCGACCTAACATCTAAAATAGCCTAATAACTTTAACCAAACTAGGCCTAGGCCTACTGTACAGACCAGTTAAATATAAATATATGATTTATGATAAGTGCTTTCCGTGCTAGCCTATATGATATGGATCAAATATGGACAAACCCAACAGTTGGTTTAACATTTTTAAACCCAACGGTTGGGTTTGTCCATTTTTGACCCAAACAGCATGTTTTAGTGTAAAGCAAATATTCTACTATTGCTCGAAGCACATGCAATAAAGGGTTAGTTCACACAAAAATGAAAATTAGCCTATGTCATTTAGCCAACTCACTCATGTCGTTCCCCCGTAAGACCTTCGTTCATCTTCGGAAAACAAATTAAGAAGATAGTCTACGTTTGATGAAATCCGAGAGCTGTCTGTCTGACCTCCCATAGACTGTGCCGTTGAGCCTAGAAATGTAGACATCGTTAAAATACTCCATGTGAGAACAGTGGTTGACCTGTTGCTTACCTTTTTATGATGTTTATGTCAACCCAAAGAAGAAACAACCTAATTTATCACTTCACAGCTTTCCGTGTTTTCATGGAACAACTGGAGAGAAATTAAATCACGTCAAACACAGACGACAACAATATGACGATCGACATTCATTCTCAAAATGGACCGTGAACAGCTTGTTTTCAATCATTCAATCACTCAATCATTCATATATCTGACAAAAGTAAGAATATCAGATGTTTTCAGTTTTGTTGATAGTTTTCAGGGAGCTGTGAAAACATCGAAATTGGACAAGGTTAACAGTTACAAATTCTTGACGTTTGCTTGCATAAAGTTCCATTCATAAATGGCATGACACTTGATTACTTCTCACATTCAACGTAAATATATCGAAAAACAATAAATTAATAAATTGAAATGATGTCTGATTGTAGGCTATGAGTGAAATCTAGTGGTTTTTGTTAAATATATATAGCCTATATATAGCTATATGTTCTTTTCATATATAACAGTTAAAATCTTTCAGACAGTTAAATATAATGTAACATCATGATTTAAAAAAAATACATGTAATACTCACTTCATTCATACAATCTTCTGGACTAATTAGTAATTTAAAAAAAATCATGATGTTACACAATATTACTGTCTGGGGTTCCCTAATGAAAAGAAATTAAATCTTATCATAAATGGTTTAACAGTATATTTGAAAACATACAGAATTATATGGTGTTAATACATATATTGCATATTACATAATAAGCCATTTTCATATAAAAATGTGAGACAACATATTTACTAATATATAAGGTATGTAGGCCTAAGTTATCCGTCATTATGGGAGTTCGATGGATTTCCGTCAATATCAGGGTCCCCCTGTCCTTATGTCTTAAATGACCCTTTTCATTATTTAAGGCCGTCAAATAGTGTAATAAATGTCTTAATTTTAGTTTGAATTGGTGGGAAGGTTCACCCTGCTTATGGAGATGTAATCAAAGCCTGGACTGGAGCAAAATCATGTTCCTCTCTCCACTCTTACCGTTCTGTTCCACTTCTGGTTTTCCATTCCCGCTCACGGGAAAAAACTGCTTGTGTTCACACAACTTTCACAAAGTTATTCTAATATGTTTAATTTTTTATATCACAAACGTCAGAATTTATAAGACTATATGTAACGGATTGGAAAGTATTCTACACGTTTAATAAATGTTCCAGCCCTTGCTTGCACACACATGTAAATAGCAGGCCTGGCAAAACGCACCCGGTAAAAGGAAAGAAAGTTACAGAAAACATCTTGTACAAAAAATTTGAATTTGCCAATACTTATTAATAATAAATAAAAGTGCATGACGTGCAAATCGGATAATAATCAAGTGCAATATAAACATGTTTTTTTCAAAGCATCGGTCCCGAACCGGTATCAACACTACATTTCAACATCTGCTTCCTCCTTCACACGCGTCTGCCGTGATTAAACTTCTCCACAGTTGTTCCATGAAAACACGAAAAACTGTGACGTGATACATATGGTTGTTTCTCCTTTGGTTTGAAAGATTAAAAGGTAAGCAACAGAACGGACCGGTTTTAGTCTCGACATTTGTCCTCCGACTGCAACTGCTAGCGCTATCACCGGAAAAAAGTTTACCTTACTTCCGCTCGGTGGCCATTTTTGTGAAATAGGCCTTTGAGGCCTTGAGCCGAACAAGTAGAACCCAGAAGCTACTACCTTAGAATATAGATAACTTTTCTTTTCATTAGGGGGATTTTTTTTTACTTTTGTATCATTTACAAGATTTCAGATTAAACTTTTAAAAACTGTTTTAAATTTAATTATTATTCGAAGAACATTACAATCTAAAAAAGAAGCTTTTTAAAGGTTCGGTTGAGCTTCTGTGTATGTTTTCTGATCATTGATTAAACGTGAATAAGTCTAAATTCAATCTGTTCATCATATAAAAAAAGCGATCGAGTCTCTTCAGAAAATTTGGACTAAACCACTCAATACATATTGATTTGTTTTACAATCTCTTTTCTTTATGAACTTTATGAAGTGTCAAAGTGGACAAGTGGTACTAGTTGCATAGCTGTCAATGGAGGGACAGAAACCCCCCTTTCTTCATTTGAAAGACCTTTCCGAAGATGACCGAAAGTCTTACTTTGGAACAACATGAGGGCGAGTAATTAATGACAGGAATTTCATTGTTGGGTGAACTATCCCTTTAAGATTGCCAGAAACGTTTTAATAATTATATATATATATATATATAAAAAAACCTCTTTCTCTTTACACCTGCTAAACACAAGCTGCCTTCGGATGTAACCCTTTTACTGTCTATGGATGTAACGTACAGTATGGGAAGTCAATTTTGACATTCACATATAGGCCTAGACAAAACAGTAACAAAATGCAGAAGTAGCCTAGCACCCAAAACAATGCAAGATGGAGGCAAACTGTTGTTGTGTTTTGCGTGTAAATTTACCTGCATCACTTTTACAATGACTATGCAAGGCTATCTAAAGAAAAAAAGTTTAGGCCTAACTCTTTTATATATAACAAATCAATAGTGTTGAAATATAGAGGTAAAACTTAAATAACTTTACAAAACTATTCAGTATAACGCAGAGTTGTTTCCCGCCATCTTTCATGTTAAAAATATGCCACCTTTAACGTCATAACTTTTTATTTTTCCACTGGAAAACACGCTTGGTTAATCGTGTGCACGTAAATCCCAATTGCGATATTTCAGAGTTCACTTGAAGGAGTAGGCTATACTGCACATATTTCTGTGAAGATTCTCCACAGAGTCAGAAACTGAGGCCTGCTGTCAAGGCAACCGGAGCCAAAATGGCGTTCAACGCAGATATAGCTAAACTCCAAACTATAACATTCCTGCCGTCTGCTGTTATGTTATTTCTCAAAACACCTTACAGTCCTTATAAAACATAACAAAACGTGCTTGAAACTGTGAGAAGAATTATAACGAAATTCCTAGTGTCATAGTGCTCACCTGTTAGGGGAAGGGCGTCAATGGTCGTGCACGGCTGCCACCCGGTGGTCGCAATAATAAATATTATAAATATTCTCTCACACACGTGTTTTCATGTTTTATATAGATATAGACATGATGATTTTTAAACTCTACAAAATGTATTTTATATCCCCTCACACTAACCCTATACCCCTAAACCTACTTATCACAGAAAACTTTCCGCATTTTGACGCTGCATGTTCAAAAAGCACTTATGATTTATAAGCTGTTTTCCTCATGGGGACCAAAAAATGTCCCCACAATGATTTTAGATACTACCATTTTGTGGGGATATTTGTCCCCATAATGTAAGGTTTACCGACCAATTACTGTACACCCACACATACACAAAATTTGAATCTAAATTAGAGGAAGTTATTAGTATTTTTTATTTACATTTTTTTTATGGGAATATAAACAGAGAAAGTCGACACATGCAACTTTTATACAACATAATGGTATCTTTTTATTGTTTGTTTATATTTTAGGTGTCAACCTAGAGTACATATAAACATAATCTGACAAAACGTCAAAGAATTAAACTTGACTATTAAAAAAAAGGACTACAGTCTGCTAATCCTGGTCACCCTGACATAAAATTTGTCTATCTATGACCTAACAATTACGTAAAAAAAAATACAAATAAAAACACACACAATACATTCATAATCATTCACTGATGAATTGAGCGTCACATAAGGACTAAATGCCTCATGTTTTTATTCAGGTATGATCTGCATGTAATCTGTATTGGACCTGATAAATGTTCAGGGACTCGCTTCTGTCATCTTTAAATATTTCTGTTGCAGTCGTTCGAGTTACAATAAAAGCCTACTTCCGCCATGCAACAAAAAAAAACATGACATCCTATTTCTGAGATAAAAAGTCATAATTATGACGCATTTCATAATTTCAATACATGTCCATTTCAATTTGTCATAATTGTGACAAAAAAATAAAATGTTAATTGACTTTCTTTCAGTATTTAACTTTTTATCAAAATTATAACTGTCACAATAATGATTTTTCATGTCATAATTCTGACAAAAAGCATGTTGTTTTTTCTTTTGTTGCAGAAATAGGCTTTCATATAAGTTACAGTGATTTTAACAAAAGATTTAAGAACAGTCTTATATTCATTTAAATCCACTCTCTCAATAGCATATCTTGACAAACTTCTAATTTATGCTGTAAATCGTTAAAAAAATGATCTCTTGATGTTTAAAAATGGGGATTATCAGCATTGTTTATGTTTTATTTGCCATCCATCATGAAACATTTGAATGATATGCTTACTATTAAAGGAATATTCCTAAATTCAGTACAAGATAAGGTCAATCGACCACATCTGCAATGGAAGTGACCTTTTAAGAATTTAAAAGCAGAAATGTGAATCTTATCATTTCGAGCTGTGAAGCTGTTTAAATCATTTTGTTAAAATAGTGAAATAGTGAGCATTTTAACACTTCACTTACATCATAAATGTAACCGTACCTTTTTTTTTTTTATTTAAGGAGGGACAAGAGGAAATTAATATTTGTGATAATCAACATTATGTCGACTGAACTCGAACTGAATCATATTTCTTTAAGGACTATTTTTAAAGGAGAACTCATTTCCCTGTCATTGAAATATTACAATTATTGATGTGACCGCATGAAAAAAAAGCTTTCCTGAAATTGTACATTTTGACCATTATGCGTACATGAACATCATGTGATGGCGATGAATAGCTTATACATTACAAATCATGATAATAAAGTTCAAGGCATTCTAAAGGCGTTTTCTAACAGTATTGAAAATATAGGAGACACTGTAAAAGAAACTAAAGAGATTTAATCTCAGTGAAGCTGCTGTGTAGCTCAACCTGGATTTGCTCGCTGTGGTTTTCTTCTCTCGAGACACCCACCTGCTCATTGATGCTTTCACACCTCTGCTCGTAACCATGCAAACACTAATGGTGCACGTCTTGATGTCTCTAGCCCTTTCCCCTTCTCTTTCTCCATCTCGCACAAGTCTCAGTACACGCTCACGTTTCCCCACTCGACCAGGTACTGGACTTTTCCGTCTGCCGTCACGCGTCTGGCCAGGATCCGGACGGCGTCGCCTCCCCCCCATCCCATGGCCGTGGGCCCCCCCATGCCGACTGTACTGGGGTAGGGTGGCACGTCACGCAGGAAGAGGGAAGGGCAGCTTTCATACCGCTGTCCGGGTGGGTGACCCGAGGACGGAGAGAATGGAAGGCAGGGGGCTGGAAGTCGACAAGGGTCCTCTGCACTGAACAGAACAATTACACAGACATGCAAAAAGTACTCACTTTGAAAGAACAGTTCAGCCAAAATAGAAATGATATGTATTTTTTCTCAAATGGAATTTGGACAGCATCCTTATACAGATATGTTCTGTACAACAAAAGTTAAAGGGACACTGCACCGTTTTTTTCATATTAAACTATGTTATTCCCGTAACTAAGACGAGTTGATGCATACCTGATGCATAATATATCGGACACTACCGGTCAAAAGTTTTAGATCAGTAAGATTTTTTATGTTTTTAAATGAAGTCTCTTCTGCTCACCAAGGCTGCTTTATTTGATGAAAAAAAAGACAAAATGTGAAAAATTATGACAATTTAAAATGATTTAATATATTTTAAAATGTAATTTGAAAGCTGAATTTTCAACATCATTACTGTTGCTGATTACACATCAGTTTTCAGTGTCACATGATCCTTCAGAAATCATTCTAATATGCTGATGTTATGCTCAAAAAACATAAATTATTATTTTCAATGTTGAAAAGTCGTGTACCATTCCCCCCCCCCAAAATTCTACGATGAATAGAAAGTTCAAAAGAACAGCATTTAAGTAAAATATAATCTTATAACATTATAAATGTCATTACTGTAACTTTTGATCAAAAATAAAAAATAAATTCTTACTGACCCCAAACTTTTGAATGGTAGTGATTAATGTTACAAAAGCTTTCCATTTCAGATCAATTCTGTTCTTTTGAACTTTCTATTCATCAAAGAATCCTGAAATAAAAATGTAAAAAACTGTTTTCAACATGGAATAATAATCATAAATGTTTCTTGAGCATCCTATTATAATCATTTCTGTAGGATCATGTGACACTGAAGACTGGAGTAATGATGCTGAAAATTCAGCTTTGATCACAGGAATAAATTACACTTCACTATATATTCACATAGAAAACCACTTTCACAATATTATTGTTTTTATGTATTTTTTTTTATCAAATAATTGCAGCCTTGGTGAGCAGAAGAGACTTCTTTTAATAATAATAATAATAATAATAATCTTATAATAATCAGTGCATACTTTCTCTACAGACCTGTAATGATGCAGAGTTCTAGACAGGTCCTGAGATCCATTGTATGAAGGGTGATAGAGCGCAAACATTCTCTTGGGAGGTGAACTGTAATACATAAAGACTTTTTTTAATAAATGAAACAGTGATTATTCAGACTTTTTCTAGCAACTCACTTCACTTGGAACGGTGAGATATAAACCTGTATGTCTCAAATGCAAATTGATAACTCGGAATTCTGAGGAAAAGATTCAGAATTGTGAGATAAAAAGTTACAATTGGTCTACATTTTTTTATAATACATATATTCCGTGGCAGAAACACGCTTCCATATATGAAAATGTTATGGTTTTTCATTTTAACATGCTACTAACCCCAAACTCATCTCTTCATCTGGTTTTCTGGGGTTATACAGGCTTGTTCCATCAGCGTAACCGTGGCAACATGGCACTAGGTCAATAGAGTTTGTCGCAACTCCTGGTGGGCAAGTCTAAAATGACATGATCAACTGTTATAAACAACAAACATGATCTGTTTAAAAGGTCTATGCTTCAAAAAAATCACTTTTTGTGTGTAAGGAATAAATAGTCATATGTATATACTATGGAAGCTTGTTTCCGCCATTGAATAAAAATGTTTTATCTCACTATTCTGACTTTTTTTCTTGCATTTAATTATTGTAAAGTCGGAATTATAAAAAGTAAAGAAATATGTAAAGTTACAATTGCTTGTTATAAAGTCAGAATTGTGAGTTATAAAGACTAAAAACTGAGAGATATAAAGTCAGAATTGCGATAAAGCCAGAATTACAAGATATAAAGTCGCAATTGAGAGTTATAAAGTCAGAATTGCGTGTTATTAAGTCAGAATTGTGAGTTGTAAAGTCAGAATTGCGTGTTAAAAAGTCAGAATTGTGTGTTAAAAAGTCAGAATTGCATGTTAAAAAAGTCAGAATTGTGTGTTAAAAAGTCAGAATTGCATGTTATAAAGTCAGAATTGCGATAAAGTCAGAATTACAAGATGTAAAGTCGCAATTATGAGTTATAAAGTCAGAATTGTGAGATATAAAGTCCGAATTGCGAGTTATAAAGTCAGAATTGTGAGATATAAAGTCGCAATTGTGAGAGAAAAATAATAATAATAATATTTATCTTTAAAAAAATATATTCTTTGGTGGATACAAGCTTCCATGAAAAAAATTATTAAGATATTAAATAAGACTGCAGATGTCATAATGCAGAAATGCATTTATTCATGTCGCCTGTATGCCTGTAGACTCTTATTATTTATGATGATTATTAAAAAATTGAGACGCCTCTCCAACAGAATGGTTTCTTGTTCATAAGTGCGGAGAAGCACAAAAGAAAATTAGACTTTCAAATGATATTAGGTGATTTCTGCCCAGTCTTAAGATTTATGGCTGTGTTAGCTGTGTAATACAGCACACAGTGGGGGAGAAGCGATGGTGCCGTGTGACAACAGTGTGTGTGAGGATGATCGCGTACACATACTGAATCTAAATGACTGCATTATTCTGTGGTACATATCATACCAAAGTCAATTGACAATAGCAGTTTGTTCCAGCAGCTCAAAACAAGAGATAGCGTTAGTGCCCAAACACTTGGAAATGATGGTAATGAACAATCACAATAACTGCATGAGGTTTGGTTAGTTAGCTATCAGTCCCTCCAGAAAAACGCGATTATGCGATCGCTGAATTCAATGCAAAATCAGCCAAAGTCCGCATATTTATGCGGGGGCCGCATTTTTTCAAATACGCCGCACTTTCGCCGCATAAATTGCCGATTTTCGTGCAAAATATGCGGGGTTTGCATAATTTCATAATCCTCGCATTTTCGTTGCAAAAAAAGTCACATGTATCTTAGCAGAAAGTTGAAAAATGTTGCGTTTGCTTCACACAAGAGCAGCCATTTCCCCCTGTTTCCATGGGAACGTTAGGAAGTGACGCAATTACGCGACGCCAGACAGACACGGAGGCGATTGACATCTCACAAATCAAACTCGTATAACTGTCTGTCGCACGTTCTACCGTCACATCGTTACTTAATAAACAACATAAGATAAAAGAAGTAGCATCAAACAGAAATTACCCGCACACATGGGGTGTTTGAGGCGCACGTATCATTACAAAATTAAACAAGATGAGAAATTAAATATTCCCAGCACTTTCTATGATGTAGTATGCTTGCTTATCAAAGGAAGTAATAAGAAATGACTCTTACATTAGCCTAGTGAGAACAGGGGGGGAATCACTTTTTTTCTCTTTTTCATCAAACCGCAATTTTTGCAAGTTCCCTCAATTTGTGCAAATTCCTGCAATTTCATCGCATAAAATTGCATAAATATCCCACATATTCCATCGCATTTTTAAAGAAAACGGGCCACGTAATCAATTTTTGCCCGCAAAAAAAAAAAAAAAAACTCTGCGGTTTTCTGGAAGGACTGAATTCTATTATGGTAAATGTTATATATAAATCGCAAATTTTTTCACAAATTTTTGGAAATTACCACCACAAAATCAGTCATTTTGATCGCAAAAATCACAAAAAAAAATCGTGAAATCCTGGAGGGACTGAGCTATGGATGTTAGCCCCTATTGGTAGATGTCCGTATTACAACAATTTGCATGCAAAAAGCATTAATGCTAATAATACTATTATTTTAATATATTTTCTTTGCTGGGAACATATAAATACATATAAATAATTTAGATGGTGCTTGCCATCTAAATTAAAATAAAATAAAATAAAATTTGGTATTTTAAAATACAAATTTTTATTAAATTTAATTAAAATAGAGATAAAAAAAATAAATGAAAAACATTAACACAAATGGTATTTTAAAATATAGATTTTTTATGTAAGATGTATGAGGAAAACAAAGTAATGACTATCTGTGCAGTGAAAAAAGCTAACTGTTCAACAACAAAATAAAGCAAAACAAGATTAAAAAAAATTACTTAAATAAATAAAAATAAAATACCCAAAACTTGTACAAGAATTGATAAAAACATAACATCAAAATGTCATTTTTTGCACACTTACCCGGTGGAATAAGAAAAGTCCTAGTTTTTTATCAAACCCTTCTCAAAATGGACGCATGCAATCATTGTGCCTCTGTGTACATGTATTTTATGGCTACTTGCAAGGCTAGACAGACCTTGTTGACTCAGAGTTGCAAGTTGCAAAAAATAAGTCAAATGAATATGAAGAGAAAAACAAACCCAAAAGGTGATGCTGGGTGTCTTTCGTGAATGAGAAAGTCTCAGTACTGATGCAGACATCTTTTGATCGCTGCTGTTAAAGACAGACGCACTGACCTGTGTCTCGGTGACCCGACGCTTTGATTTACGGGCCTCCGGACCCACCGCTCTCCGCTGGCAGGACAGTGACGTGGGGCTGGAGCAAAGACGACAACTGATTTGTGAGTTTGGCAAACATGGCCACAAAAAACAGTCAATAATTATTTTAAATATTAAAAATTATTAAAAATTAGTCATTTGAAATATCAATTATTTAGCTACACATATCATACTGATGTTTTTTTTTGAGCATGGCAAACATGGTCACATAAAATGGTCAATAATAATTACAAATATAAAAATTATTTTAATTATGAAACATTTATTTAAAATATTAAATATAATTAAAATGATATATTTAAAATATAAATGATTCAAAAATATATATGGTTCGATATTGGTTGTGTTTTTGAGCTTGGCAAACATCAATCATTATTTAAAATATTAAATATATGTGTCATTTAAAATATAAATTATTAAAAATATATCAAACTGGTGGTGTTTTTGTGTCCTGTTTTTTAGCCCAGCAAACATGGTCACATAAAATAGCCTTATAATAATTACAAATATTAAAATCATATTAATTATGAAACATTTATTTAAAATATTAAAGAATTAAAATGATATTTTTAAAATATAAATTATTTAAAAAAATATATGGTTCAATATTGGTGATGTTTTTGAGCTTGACAAACATCAAAATATTTAAAATATTAAATATGATATGCGTCATTTAAAATATGAATTATTAAAAATATATCAAACTGGTGGTGTTTTTGTAACCTGTTTTTTACCCCTGGAAAAAATGGTTACATAAAAAAGCCAATAATAATTAAAAATATTAAAATTATATTCATTGTTAAACAATATTTCATACTGGTGATGTTTTTAGATCCTGTTTTTAAGCTAGGTAACCATGGTTACACAAAAAGCTATTCTTAAAATATTAAGAATATATAGAATATAATAAAAACTGTTATCATTTAAATTATTAAAACTATAAATCACACTGGTTCATATAGTGCTGTATTTGTGTCCTGTTTTTTGAACTTGGCAAACATGATCACAAAAAAAAAACAGCCTAAAGTTTATTTTAAAAACGTGAATTTTGTGTTTTTCATGTTTAGGAAATCATGAAGGCGAGTAAAATAATAACAGGAAAAATGATTAAAGCTAATTCTGCCTTGTGTCAAAGACAATTTACAGGGTTTTATTGTTACTATTTGGTAAAGTCTCCATAATCTTTTAAATAGAATCAAAAGACATTTTGTTTTCGGCTTATGTAATTAATCCGTCATACCTTTTCAACCCTTCCCATCTTATCAACGCGTGTTCATACTGGTACTGTGTGTGATTCATTGTATTGAATTATCCAACAGAAGAAATAAATTCCTTTTCCACATTTCTATCTTACTGATATGCCGTTTTACTCAGATTACAGAAGAAAAGAAATTGAATGTTGATATGAAAAGAGCTTGATGTGCTCCTGCCTCTGACCTTCTCCTGTGGGTGATGTTGATTGGCTGTTCGGCGATGAAAGGAGATTGGTCCGATGACAGAGGGGGAGGAGCCCGAACTTGGAGCCCGAAGAGACACTTCTTCTTCTTTATTTCCTTCCCCGAGACGAACCTTTATGACAGATCAAAATCACATTGGATTGGTATTCAACTGCTGTCCTTCAGGGCTCGCTGACAGATTTTTATTTGTTCCTGGGCATCTCACACTCGCCAACTAAAACATCTGATTCAGTTATTTAAGCGCTAGCATTTGAGCGGCATCATCCACAAACCTTGACAGAAGGAAAATGGAAATGGACTCTGAATTATTTATTTTGAAAGACAGAACCACCTTCAGCTATCAAAACACTATATGTAGAGAGGGAAATAACATGTGCAGAGTCACTTATAATGTAAAGCAATTACAGTAATGGGTTTGCAGATATTATTGGAAATATGTGTTATAACCCTATGGGCAGTTTTCAGAGTATGATCCGTGTCTCACCTGTCTTTGTGGGAATTTAAAGCATTGAGCAGGTTTTGGCAACGGTCTTGCCTCGGCGTGTCCGACAGCTGAGGGATTAAAATATAGAGTCGAATGAAAGGCAGTGTGTAACAAATGCATTTGAAAGGTAAAGGCTCAGATTGACCACAAAGAGAGCGTATTCAAACCTACATTCAAATTGAATACATTCACAACGTGAAATCAGACCTGACCTTTTTATTTCCTTAAAACCTCTACGAGTGCAGGCTTCTTTTCTGTGCTGATTTCTTGTTGAAATGTCGGGCGTAATATTAGTCAATATCCTTTATGTCAAAGCCATGAATCATGATGGGGTCGGGAGGCATTTCCAATATATGGAGGAAAAATCCTTATTAAAAAATCCCAATAAAATATTTTGAATGATTTTTTTCAGTTTTCTTTCCCTTTTTTTTTCAGCTTTCATATTCATATTTTTATTAGTTGCTAATGCAACATTTCTAATTTTCTTTTGTTTGTTTTTTTAAGTTTAAGTTTTGCATCTAATAATTTGTTTTATTTCATCCTGATTGTAATTAAAGGAGTAGTTCACTGTTGAAAAAAACTTTTTGCTGATAATTTACTCACCCCCATGTCATCCAAGATGTCCATGTCTTTCTTTCTTCAGACGAAAAGAAATTAAGGTTTTTGATGAAAACATTCCAGGATTTTTCTCCATATAATGGATTTCAATGGGAACCAAACAGTTCAAGGTCCAAAAGACAGTTTCAGTGCAAACTGTAAACTGTTCAAAGGGCTTTAAACGATTCCAGACGATGAATAAGAGTCTTATCAAGCGGAAAGATCGCTCATTTAAAAAAAATAATAACAAAGTTTAAGTTTTATAAGCTCAAATGTTCGCCTTGCTCTGTTCTGTGATGCACGTTCGAGACTCTCTTGTTCAAACTCGTTAATGAACAAACCTTTTTTTGAGTCATTTGGTTCATTCAACAAACGAAATGAACGAATTGACTCAGAAAACGATTTGTTAATTTTGATAAACGAGTTTGAACAGGAGAGTCACGAACGCGCATCCCAGAACAGAGCAAGGCGACCATTTGAGCTTATAAAACTTTAACTTTTTTTTTTAAATGAGCGATCGTTTCGCTTGATAAGACCCTTATTCATCGTCTGAAATCGTTTAAAGCCCTTTGAACAGTTTGCAGTTTGCACTGAAACTGTCTTTTGGACCTTGAACCGTTTGGTTCCCATTGAAGTCCATTATATGGAGAAAAATCCTGGAATGTTTTCACCAAAAACCTTAATTTCTTTTCAACTGAAGAAAGAAAGACATGGACATCTTGGATGACATGGGGGTGAGTAAATTATCAGCAAAAGTTTTTTTTTGTTTTTTTTAAAGTGAACTACTCTTTAGTGAAAGAGAATTTGAATGGTTTTAGTTGACAACAACAATACTGATTTATATTGCTCTGCCTCTAAAACGACTTTTGATCCAGTTTCTTGTAAAAAAAAATAAGGTCCTGCACAACGTTTTTTCTTAACAAATATCCTGTTTCTTTCATAAATATGTCCGAAAAATTGTTTAAATTGAGCTGTGCTTTCGACTAAGATATTTTCCTACCGTGCCAAGAAGCAAAGATTCCCAGTTCTCATTCGCAAAAGACATGATTTCATGATCGAAATCAAAATACTTCCTCTTGCAGCACAGGGAGAGGTGATACAACACCAAATGGGCCAAATCTACCCTGCAATACAACAGAATGAGGATCATCGGAAATGACATCCAGCTCTTCTTGATTCAGAACAGAAGTAGTGCACTTACCAGGTCATTGGAAGCCTCTGGATGGTCTCTAGACCATTTGTGCACGATGAGCACTGGAACTGATAAAAGCTGAAAGGTGAAGCAGAGACACAGATGAAAAGGTTTAGACAGGATTAGCTTAGCAACCGAATGCGCTTAACAATGGCGTCAGCCTCACCGGTCTCCATAGAGAAGAGGTTTGGTCAGGCACTGAGTGCAAGCTTCATGAAACCACTGCCCACAACTCCCACACTGCAACATCTTCAGGTTCCACCTGGTTTAGACATACACACACACTCCTGAAACTAAAATCAACTCACCCTGAACTTTCTGCAATTGTTAGTTGTGCAATTTCTTTTTAAAATAATTGCACATTTTCTGCATATACAGTGCACCCAAAAAATATGTATACAATTAAAATGTCTGAATGCCACCAGCCAAAATATCAAACCAATTAGCGTCTGCAAACAAATGACTCTAGTCCTTTTTCTCAGAACTAAAGTTACTTTTCTAACCAATTTTTGCTCAATGCCTTCTAGTCAGCGAGTGTTTCTCTGAGATTTACAGGTGTAAGAGTTCATTAAATATAAACATGTTATACTAACATTTCACAAACCTACTGTATGTAGAACCCAACCTATGTACATGCAGTTCATCTTACAATTCATATAGTTGATTTATAATGAACATGAAGCAGGGCAACAACTCACTGCGTGACTAAGCCCATAGAATACAGTTAGAACGCCTCTAAAATTAAAAATATCAGGGCAAAAATGAGTTTTATTTCATTTATAGGTCTGAATGGTATGATATAATTTAGCAACATCACATGAGTAACAAGCGCAATATCACACAAGTGCTGTTTTTATCCCAAATAGCATGAGTGCAAATGTGATATTGATTTTATATCGCAGTTTAAGTCATATTGTGATGTGTTTTACACACAATATTGTCTGTTTTCGCTTAATTTTCCAACAAAAATATTACCTATAAAGCCAGAGCAGAATTGTTGTGGGTCTCGGAGCAACACACACCATTGTTTCATTTCTGAATGAATCCGTGTTTCAATGATTTAATGACCAAGCCATTAGGTGTGTTTGACTTGAAGTGGCGCTGCCCGGACCGGTCGGTGTCCCGCAAAAGCGATTAGATAGCAAACGGCTCTGTATGATTTGGAATCGCTCAGGTGTCATACAGTGATCGGTCTGCACGGCGCCGCTTCAAGTCGAACACACACACCTTTACTTCAAATCGAATGAATGAATGAACAAATCGAATGAATGAATGACTCAACGACTTCCTCATTACTGGCAGTTTTAGTTTTTTATTTAGACTATCATATCATTAAAATACTTATTTTATATTTTGAGGATAGTTGGCTTAAAAAATTAAATCCGGTTTACATGTGACATTTACTCACCCTTGTGTCATTTCAAACCTGTATGACTTTTTTTTTCCATTCCGGAACATAAAAGATGATATTTTGAAGAATGTTGGTTGCCAAAACGTTTGTCTGACAAAATATCTAAATACCAATTTAGATGCAGCATTGTAGCCTTATGTGTAATAAATTCTATGTTGAATCAAATAAAAAAAATTCTAAAAGTCTATTTTGATGCTAAAATGCTATAAAAAAAATTTTTTTTTTGGGGGGGGGGGGAGCCAAATTTGATCTGCGATTAATTAGTGATTAATTAGATTAATTAAGCAGCATATAATGTAATGAACTCATATATTGTCATGTTATTAATTAGATGAAAAATTGTAATCGCTTGGTAGCTCTGTATTGTATATAAATCATATTTGAAAGTAGGTCGTATGCATTATGCATTCTGTACAGATATCCGAATGACCGACTTTATTTACGCTGAGTATAAAACGAATAAACGAACGAATAACTTTTTTTATTTCCTGCATACTGTCCACACACTACTTTTCAAAAGAGTATATACTTAGTGTATATAGTAGAGCTGTCAAACGATTAATCGTGATTAATTGCATCCAAATTAAAAGTTTGTGTTTACAAAATATATGTGGGTGCACTGTGTATAATTATTTTACATCTAAATACACACACATGCTTGTATATATTTAAGACATATTTTTATGTATATAGACTTATATATGATTTATATTATATATAAATAAATATTTTATATATAAATAATATTTTTTTCTTAAATATACATGCATCTGAGTGTATTTATATACAGTATATACAAAATAATTATAGCCTACACAGTGCGCCCACATATATTATGTAAACACAAACTTTTATTTTGGATGTGATTAATCGCGATTAATCGCTTGACAGCCCTAGTATATAGTATATACTTGCGCATTGTTGTACAGTCGCAGTACACTAATTTTACCATTTGAAGCACTGTCATAGTCATGTGAGAATATTATAAGTTGGACTCACTCTCCTGGTCCAGCACAATAGCAGTAACACTGCTGCTGGTTGGTCAAGTGCTGCGGGTCCCAGTCTAAAGATGACAGCTGATAGGGCAGCCGCACTTTCATGATCTGCATGAGCCGCGCGAAGCGTCCTCGTTTCAACGCTCCCCCTCTCTAGGACAGAACACAGCTTGTTATTACAATGTATCTCACCTCTCCGAGACATGCGCTCTCCTGTCATGTAAGCACATTTAACAGCGATTTCATCTGAAGATTGAATTTGGAAAAGACACGTTGAAGGAAGTCATTAATATTTCCTGCAGTGGGGGGGTTGGTGAATATGATTTTATCTTCAAATCAGCATGTAAGGCCTGTGAAACGAGCGCGCTGACAGACGGATTAAAGCACAGGCCCATTTAACGCAGCTCTACCACCGACATCACCTGCAGAGTGCTGCAATGTAATAAATATGCAGTCAAGTGCAGTAAGCCATGGATACCCTTTACATCTCAGAGCAAGATTTAAGCCTAGTGTTAGGATGCCATTTGAAATAGACCTTGAATGCTAACGTTGTCCGTGTTTCGAAATATTCACTTCAGGATTTAAGCAAAGTACAACCTTTGTTGCGACTGCAAAGACACATTGGCGACATATCCAGCTACTGGGGTCAACTTCAGGTTCAATGGGTGGTGTATGGCACTCTGGATGATAACCTGGGGAAACAATGGCAGCATATGTAACATATTCCTTTATAAATATAAACCAAAACCACAGATTTAAATCTACAGGTCTGTATAATCTACACAGGATTACCATGACGACATTTGAGGCAGTTTACGAGAGGTTCTTTGAGAGGTGGAGCATCACATATACAGCACACATCCTCTCCTCCTGAAGAGACTGAACACAAGACACAATAAACAGGGTCATTTACTGGACAGACGCCGACTAGAGGCTTCAAAATATCTGGCACACACCAATATTTCTCTATTTTGATCTTTACTTTAGATTAACAAAAAGGTCACACTTTATATTAGGTGTCTTTGACGACTACTATGTAGTTACAACAAAAAATAAGTACAATGTGCTTATTGTGTTCACTTTTGCTACTATTGAGGTTGGATATGGGTAAGGTTAGAGACCGGTTTGGTAGGTTTAAAGGGATACTCCACTTTTTTTTCCAACTCCTCCAGAGTTAAACAGAGTTTTACTGTTTTCGAATCCATTCAGCTGATTTTCTGATATTTAGAAGAATATCAGTAACCCGACAATTTCTGGTCTCATTGACTTCCATAGTGGGAAAAAATATATACTATGGAAGTCAATGAGACCAGAAATTGTCTGGTTACTGATATTCTTCTAAATATCAGAAAATTGGCTGAATGGATTCGAAAACGGTAAAACTCAACAGTTTAGCTCTGGAGGAGTTAATGAGCCTATTTTCAAAAAAAAAGTGGAGTATCCCTTTAAGAGTGGATTAAAGGGCTAGTTCATCCCCCAAAAATCTTTTGTTCATCTTCGGAACACAAATGAAGATCTTTTTAATGAAATCTAGGAGCTTTCTGTCCCTTCACTTATTCACTTATTTTATTTATTATGCATTTATTACTACTTATTATTATTCATTGACAGCTACGCAACTACCACTTTGACGCTTCAAAAAGTTCATAAAGAGATTGTAAAACTAATCCATATATGAATTGAGGGGTTTAGTAAAAATTTTCTGGAGAGATGCGATCGCTTTAGGGCTGTCAAACGATTAATCGCAATTAATCGCATCCAAAATAAAAGTTTGTGTTTAGATAATATATGTGGGTCCACTGTGTATAATTACATATATACACACATGCTTGTATATATTTAAGAAATATTTTCATGTATATACTGTATATAGATTTATATATAATTTATATTATATATAAATATAAATATTTTATATATAAATAATATTTTTTTTCTTAAATATACATGCATGTGTGTGTATTTACTGTATATATATATATATATATATATATATATATTATATATATACACACAAAATAGTTATACACAGTGGACCCACATAACACAAACTTTTATTTTGGATGCGATTAATCGCGATTAATTTTTTGACAGCCCTACTTTATATGATGAACAGATTAAATATAGGCTTTGCCGTAATGACGGCAATTGACACCTGTCACGGTTCAAACGAACAGAGCTGGTCAACCGCGTTCGTCATTAACTTGTGTGTCAAGTTCAAGGGTTACTCTTTTGCCGTAAATCTGCTGGAAGCCAGTTATTTTAGTCGATAAAGTTTTAAATATGGATATTTTTCTTACACAAACGCATCGCTTTACTTCAGAAGACCTTTAATAACCCCTGCAGACGCGTGGAGCACTTTAATAATGAATAGATGCACTTTAATGGACTTGTGGTCAACTATCCCTTTAAGATGTAAGTAGGCTCAACAGTGTAATTATAGAAGTAATAACAGAAATGAATTACAGATATATTTCCATTTTTAAATATACTGTATATATTTTAAATGTACCGTATAAGTACAGCGTAAAAACGTACAATATTCATTTGAGTGTCAGTACATATAGTTAAAGACACCTAATATAAAGTGGGACCAATAAAAAACACACAAATGAAAAATAGTCCAATATATTAATGCACTACACGGTTTCTGAAATTATATATAATGTAAAAGGTGATTTGAGCCATTTTTTAAATGTTAAAAAAGCATCCCAATGAGCCTGAGACAACAGCAACACTGGCTCAACCAATAGTGTGAGTTTGGGGCGGGACTATATGTTTGATTGACCAATGGCAGACAGGAATCGTTTTAGGGAGACTTTTTTTTTTTTTTTTTAGGAATTCCATTTGAGGACATAGTGATGCAACAGGAAAAAAAATAGAATAAAAATTGAAGTTAAAATAAACTTAGTTTTTTGTAAATCACTCCAAATTCTTTCATAAGGCTTAATTTCTTTTTAGTTTAGTTTATCACAAAATCTGTCTGGGTCATATTTCACTCCAGAACAAAAACAGATATTTAAAGCTAGGGTATACGATTTCAAAGATTGTTCATTATTAATATCCTCGTTTAGATGCTGCTTATGGTTATATAGTACAATCCTAACAATATGAATAGAAAAAAGAACGAAAAAAAATCCATTCACTCTATTGGCTGTACAGCCGCAGAAAAGTTGACCAATGTAAGCAAAATCGTATTATTGTAATTGAAAAATAAATCTCATTCTTGTTTATATAATGAAAAATAAGTAAATTATATATTACAGTAAGTAAAAAATAAAGATTAATGAGACTCGCCATTAAAAAAAATTCACATTGACAATGAGAATTAAAAAAAAAAAAACTTAAGTCTTGAAAACAGCACACACTGTTTTTATTTTATTTATTTTTTACATTGGTTTTTTGGGATATTTTTACTTACTTTTTGAGTTTGAATTTAAAGTTTATCCACTTACATGAGTGGATGTCTTTCCTGAGGACCCAGAATTCAGAGTTATCCTCAAATCTGATCAAACAGCACTGCTTGACACTGTCCACCTGAAAAATTAATACAATACAAATAAAAATCTCAATGTTTCTTTTTAAATAATACTGATTTACAAACTAAAAAGCACACCAAGTCACTACAACTTGCTCTTTCTCTCTTTCTCTCTCTCTCTCTCTCTCTGCTAGTGTCTCTTTCTCTCTTCCAGACAAACTTTGAGAAAAAAGAAACAACAAACTTACTCGCTTGACATTGCCAAGGTACAAAAGTCCATCGCTCCACCTGGCTAAAACATCCTCTCCTTCACTGACTCCCCCCATCCTGAAGAGCGCGGGAAAGAAAGATCAAAAAAGGATCCAGAGAGGTTAAAATGTGTTTCCACACAAGCAAACAGCAGCAGCCTAAAGGGTTAAACTCTGTGCATAGCGACAGTATACAGTACAGTAGGATAAATGATGAAGAGTCAATGCACATTGCAGTGCCACACATGATCAAAAACACTGGCTGCCATATGCAACGAACCATAATATATGCAGATGCCACAACAATGCATTGATTGCATGCAAAAATGCATGCATGCCAGATGTGCATTTAATCAATGCACACAACTCATCAGAGGAGCAGACACATATGATGGCACGCGCATGCACATATCAATTAACACGCATGACAGATCATACGTGGACGGGATGTACCTGTGTTAAGTGTTCTGCTCTGCTGGGGTCACAGAGCCGGGGAGTCTGAGATGTCAGACTCGCATGAAATGCCTGATGCCCGGTGTTGTTCTCCTCCGTCTCAATCACTGTCCCGAATAATCGGCGCGTTTGGAGAGTCGCGGTGGATCAAACGCGCGTCACTCAAGCCGTCAGTGCGCAACCGTCTGTCCGTCCGTCTTTCTCTCCGTCTGTCGGGACATGTTCCCAGCCCTCCTCTGTCTCTCGGTTAATGCTATATCAAGCGTGTTTATCAGGGAAGCGGCATGAGAATCAGCCCGAGAGAGACGCCATCATAATCTCTGCCTCTCTCTCTACCTCTCCTTCGACTTGTTGTGACGCAGACATAAAACACAGGGAGATGGAGAGGGAGGGAGATCCTGAAAACACCTTCACATCTGTACGACTGACCGACATCCCACCGGATTGAAAGCCGGCACGACCACCTGCGCCCGACCCCGCAACCGCCCGGCCAATGCGCACGCACGCACCGCGGATCATTAGGGAAAGTTTGGGGGATGTAATTAGTCCAGCAGAGCCGCGCCGTGGACTTTTCGGACTGGAGAAAGTTTGAAAATGCCCTTGGGTGCCGGCAAAAAAAAAAAAAAAAAAAAAAAAAAAAAAAAAAAGTGGCAACGCTGTTACGCGCAGCCTTTCTTGAAAAAGAGATTTTCATGGAAAATATTTGAACCTGCGTCATAAAAAAACACACAATTTTAACCGATATGTGGGTTGAGTTGGAATACAATGATGATCAATTATAAATGAATCACTGAGGGTAAATAATCATAATACAAAATACAAGAAAGAAACGCTTTTATATAGGCTAAAATATTTATTTAAAGTTAAAAAGTAAAATTTGTAGGCTTTATGAGAAAAATCCTTTGCGTTATGCATTTTGTTAAAGAACATTGTGTATTTGTTGCAATGAATGAACATGAAGTGCAATATATAATATATTATTAATTATAAACATGCATATACTGTATATGTATGCACACTCTAAAAAATGCTGGGTTGTTTTAACCCAATTTTGGGTCAAATATGCTGTTTGTCAATATTTGACCCAAAATTGGGTTAAAACAACCCAGCATTTTTTAGAGTGGTATGTATATATATATATGTATAGCGCCATATAATATATATTAGTGCTGTCAAATCGCATCTAGCATAAAATTAGATGTAAAGTAGAGCTTCTTTGATTATTTATTTATTTATTACTATATTATTACAGTTGTATGCATGTTATTTTATACAGGCGGAATAACTGAGATCACTTTTGTTTTGCAATTTCATCCTTAAGACGAAATTTGTTTCATGTTGCAACACACAGCCGACTGGTAACACAAGTAAAACGAGGTAGATCAAAACAAAAAATCATGACATATCATCAAACACAACTGTCTAACACATATTGTGTGATGATGATGATGGTAGTGCAGGAATGTTCAAAATGGCCTCTGGCGTGTCTTTTGTAAAGCAGTTTTCTGAGAGTCCAGCAGGGGGCGCAAACACAAAAGATGCAAACACACAGGCTTCGTTTGTTCTTTTGTCAAATTACAGCTAACTCAAAACAGTCTGCATTTCATACCTATCACTGTAGATTCTTTCTAACTTAGTGATTCTAAATACAAACATGAAAGAGTTTTGGGTAACTAACAACACACCTTTTGAAGGCTATAATAAGTTGCCATGCCATTTAGAGAGCAGGCCTAAAGAGCTTGATAGTGATGAATTATTCATAACCACTGTTTTAATTAGTCCACCCCAACGAATTGAATGCATAGCTCACATTACCAATGCTTTTATTCACCATAACAACCTTTTAATAAACACAGAAATCTCCCTGAGATGCTGAAGTCTTGCATAACACACACAGCTTCAAAACAGATGGATAGTGACAAACCGAGGGTCACTTGAGCATGTACAGTCGCTTTGTTTTAGAGTGGAAAATGATGAGCTTGTTCATAAACACATCATTTAAAACCTGTTGTAATTTCCAGACATGTATTGTTAGAATAAACAAAACATGTGAGAAGTGCTTAAACGCATAAAGTATTTCTATGGTTTTTCTGAATCCCCTTGGGCTGCTAATTTATGCCATATGTGCAGCACTATATACCTGTGATGTTTATTTGATGGTTATTTTCCACTGCACTGTTTAATGCATGCTATTTTTTTGTCCTTATTTTTGTTGTCTTCTCTTCAAGGCTCTGCCATAAAAATATTGCAAGGTCAGTGGAGTCCACAGCTGACACTCTGCTCAAGGATTAGCTTTAAATAATCACCCAGCTACGAACTGCCCAGCCATTCAAAAGCATTAATCATTTACATCAAAACTTCAACACCACTGGCCACTTAAAATTCAGGCCGTGAAACAACACCAGGCAATAAAATACAACCTTGACAACGTGTGAGGGTACACACACACAGACACACACACTCACACGCACATGCACACACACAGCTAAATCGGACTTCTTATTGACATATTCTTCATAAATAAAGCTAATATTTATAATGTAGTTGTGTAGTTGAAACATAACATCAAAATCAAGATATTAGGTTCAAATGTGTTTTTTTCTTTTTTCTCATTTCTTTTAAAATTTTCAGTTCACTTACTCTATGTAAGTCTATGTAGTCCCTCAATTGATATGAGGTCATTAAAACATAATTGTATAATATTTCAATACAAAATGCATGTAAAAAATTACACGTTACTACATGCACTTACTATTGTAATAACAGTAAATGATGCATAATTACAAGTAACTAACCCTAAATCAAACCCTAACTACAAGTAGTTAGTCAGTAGTACTTACTTGAGTAAATAGTATTTTTTATTCAAATGTTTGAGAGGGAAAAAAAGTGAATAGAGTAGTGCAACATAACATGAAATAAAATAAAGGTAATTGCAAAATAAAATGTAAATTATATTTTAAAATTAAAATTATGTGACGTGACTGGAATAAAGCAGCAAAATAAAAAAAGTAAGTTGCAAAAAAAAAAAAAAAAAAAAAACATACATGATCATTTAAAAAATACAATTATTTTGTTTTAGATGAATGACGGAAATAAAAGTGGCTCGAGAGGCAGCGAAGAAAATAAAAAAGAATAGCAGAAAATATTCAATATTTTAAGAATAGCAGAATAAAAATAAAATACGTTTTTATTCGACGCGTCCGGTGTGTAGAACAGCGACGCTGCCGTGAATGCTGCGAAGAAGCTCTGAATTTAGCGGGCAACGCTTCTCCTCAGCGCGTCCAGCCAATGACCATACGCCGTTCAGCCAATGACCACACGCGCTGGAGCCACAGCAGGAACTGCGCCCAACGCGCCGCTCGCGCGTCACCAGCGCACCGAACGCAGACCTCACCAGCTCGCAGCCTTCATCGGGCCGATAAGCGTTGACGTTGACAGGAGAAGAGAGATATGGAGGCACAGAAACTCTGAGTTCCGAGGAATCTCCACGCAGGGGCGGATGGACGTGATATCGCTCTCCTAACAGGTATTTCGGTCCGGTGAGATCATCACGCAGAGGTGTTTTAGTGCCTACGAATGTAGAGAGAGGATGTGCTGTCCTGTATGAGGGCTGTTACAAACTGTAAGTTCACGAGAGAAAAGCGAAAAGTCATTAATAAAAGCGTGCGAGACGTACTTTGACCATTGCTGACATTAAATGGCAAATTATTCTTAGATACTTCCTTGTTTGATTCAGTAAACTGGAAATAACGCAGATAAGCTTTACGCAGGGACCATAGGGACAGATGAAAGAAAGCTTTATTTTCCTGTTAGGTTTGACCTAATTCAGTCTTGTTTTGCACACTAATACATGTTTATCCCTGACTAGTGAATGGAGGCATTCAAAAGAGCAGTTAAAAATGTCATTTTATCAACTTGCACTTGTTTAAAAGACCTTAACGATTTTGTTTTTTGCTGTTTGTGTGAGTTTTGATGGTGAGCTGCGCTCTTCCATCCGTCTCTTCCTGAAAGAGATCTCTATCTAAAGCGTAATATAAATACCAGTGAGGGAAAGGAGACAAGGCAAGGGAGGGACCTGAATTCAAATTTGAAGTTGACTCTTGGCAAAGGGAAATGTAAATGATGAAAACAAATGATCTACCAGGGCGAATGACTCCCTGTTGCTGCTTGTTCCTCTCCAACTGACCCCATTTTTCTGTGTATTGGCCAGCGGCACCATCATGCTCCCCCGTAGTATGAGGACATCTGGAGTCGAGCTGCCCGGAGTGGGTTCGAGAGAAGTGCCTCTCATTGGGTATCGACCCCTACAGCCAGAGGTCGACGGACCTCCAGATCAGCTGTGGAAGGAGAATGAAAACAGGGATGCAGATCACACGCAGGTAAGACGGCAGTGATGTCATGATTCACTTATTATCATCGTTAATATATTATAATAATATAATGAGGGATCAGGAGGAGATGTCACGCCGTTGGTAGGATCTAATCAATACAGGAATATGTAAAAATGGACGGTCGGTGCTGCTGTGTCTGTCTAACCTGCAGGGAGAATGTAAAATCAATGCTTACTAAGAGGCCAATGCTTATAAATGGGGGAAAAAAAAGCTTGTGGTCAGTAAGCTTTTTTAAAAAGAAATTACCGTAATACTTTTATTTAGCAGGGATTTCACAAAATCAAGTTCAAATAAATGCTATTTTTAAACTTTATATCCATCAAAGAATCCTGAAAGCAACGTATCATGGTTTTCACATAAGTAGTGAAGGTAAACTGAGCAATGTTTTTCATTTTTTGAAGTTTCAATATGCCTTTCAATATGCAAAAAAACAGTAACTGAGCCGATGTCCAAAATCATAGTATTCATAAAACTGTATGCGAAAAGTACCCGGATGACTGACTTCTACTTACGGCAAGATTCTGAATTGTGCATACGATGGAAATATCACTATCCCATGAGGCCACAGGAGAGAATTTGTGAATGGAGGGTGAGGCGACGCAACTGATGCCGTTGGTCACATGACAGTAATAACCATGTAGGAAGACACATCATGGCCATATTCCAGGATGACAATGTTAAGATTCATTAGGCTCAAAGTGTGTAAGAACAGTTGTGAGGGAGCATGAAGAATCATTTTCACTCATGAATTATGAATTAGTCCAGAGCTTAATGGAGTAGTTCACACTGATAATTTACTCACCCCCATGTCATCCAAGATGCCCATGTCTTTCTGTCTTCAGACGAAAAGAAATTAAGGTTTTTGATGAAAACATTCCAGGATTTTTCTCCATATAATGGACTTCAATGGGAACCAAACGGTTCATGGTCCAAAAGACAGTTTCAGTCAAACTGCAAACTGGAGAATTACCAAGCGAAATGATCGCTCGTTTAATAAATAAAGTTTTATAAGCCTAAATGCTCGCCTTGCTCTGTTCTGTGTGACTCTCCTGTTCAAACTCGTTTCTCAAAATGAACGAATCTTTTTTCGTGTCATTTGGTTCATTCAACGAACGAAATGAACGAGTTGACTCTGGAAAAGATTCAAAGAGGCAACCATTTGAGCTTATAAAACTTAAACTTTGTTTTTTTTTTTTTTTTAAATGAGCGATCGTTTCACTTGATAAGACCTTTATTTTCATCATCTGGAATCGTTTAAAGCCTGTTGAACAGTTTGCAGTTTGCACTGAAACTGTCTTTTGGACCTTGAACCGTTTGGTTCCCATTGAAGTCCATTATATGGAGAAATATCCTGGACTGATGCACCTCTTGATGGGAACGAATACTGTGATGTTATTTCCACCAAGAGGTGTGTCCATTTTTGGTCTTGACATGAATCTTGACATTGTCATCCTGGAATGTGGCCTTGATGTGTCTTCCTACATGGCTGTTTAAGAAATGAAAAGCTACACACTCCATCAGTTAGGGTTAGAAGAACTGTTGCCAAACATAATAATAGAAACATAATAATCACTGCAATGATGATCCAATCATAGACTTAAGCATTTGCCAATTTAAATCCACTATAGACCATTTCACAAGATGTAAACAACACTGGTCCAGAAGCACTTCCTGTTTCAGTTTTTTAACACTACATAAAAGCTGGGATAAAATACAACCAACAGAACATTTAAAACTGAATCAAAAAGTTAAACAAACATCTTTAAGATGTTTTCTTTACATGTGAAATAAAGAAAACAGTTGAAAACTGAAACAGGAAGTGTTTCTGGACCAGTGTTGTTTACATCTTGTGAAATGGTCTATACAGTATGTGATTTTGTATGCGGTATATATCGTTATCATTACCGTTACAGTTATCAACCAACAACAACATCATTCCTACCAAAGTGAGACAAATATTCTTCATTGGGTTTCCTTGCTCACCCTTACAATGCGATTATATGCCTTAGAGAAGGGCACGCATTTATCATTCAGTACGTTTTGTCTTGTATGATTTGTCTTGTATCATATGTTTTGTCTTACTGAATGTGCATTGGTGTTTTGTGTCTTAGATCAGCTTTCAGTCGTGTATTAAACCTTGAAACAGGATACTTAGCTGAGTTGTGACCCTTTCACTTAATGTTTTCATGTGATATGTTGAATGCTTCGTTCTCATGACACATAAGGAAACTGAAGCTACAGTTGGTTGGTTCTTAGAAAAGCAGCTTTTGGTTTGACCGAAGGAGACAGAAACAAGCTGAAAATGTTCGTTTAAAGGGGATCTATTACATAATTATCTGTGGTGATGTAACAAGCCCAGGCTGAAAGTTAATAAAATTCAAAGAAACTCATCTGGTGCTCTCCGATTGACCTGCTTTGTGTTTGTTTTAGCCTGAGCTGTTTTGTTTTAGTACTATAACTATTATTAAGTACTACAGCGCGGGGAGTTTCTTATCAGTCTGAGGCAAAAGCTCTTGTGCACAGCTGATTGTGACCCCACCTGATATTCTCTCATGCTGTGTTTATACACCGCCAGCTGGTTCGAGATTACACGTCAAGTAGCGTACATACATGTCAAGTGTTTCCTTAAAATCAAAGGAGTTTTCTAATTAGCCACGACCACTTATAACCACTTTATTACAGTTCAACGCAATGCTTTTGTTATTGTTTTTATTGAAGCCAGTCGCTGTAATTCTGAGTAAAAGTTTCAGTGAGCGGGATCCGTCTTGTCATCATTAAGACATTATTACACATTAAATTTTTACTTGAAACATGATGATACTGCAAATATGGAAATTTGTACGTTTTTCACTTTATCAAAAGGATGAACTATGATTAGCCTACAGTATAACAACGACAGTGTGACAAACAACGGTACATTCATTAATAATTCCGTTAACACAAAACACCGTAAATAATCATACTTCGTCAGTTATAACTGTGGTGTTCAATTAAAACTTCCTGCATAATTTAATAGGAGGCCATTTACGTCCAAGTCTTGGATGTGGCACACCCATCAAAACAAAGGGCCGATAAATAAAAAGACGAAAAATAGAGCAAAGATTAAAAATAATTAATATGATTATTATTCATAATCATAAATTAAAAGACAACATAATTATATGAATAAAAAAAATGACACACACACACACACACACACACACTGTATGTATGCATATGTTGTCATTTAATTTATTTTATGAATAATGATTATTTTTTAACCTTTGTTCTATTTTTCTTCTTTTATTTATTTAATAAATAACAAATATAATAAACAGAATATATATAAACAAAATTGTATATATATATATGTGTGTATATAAATTAAGTAAACAGTGCTTTTTATTTCATTATTATTATTAAAATGAAAACATAATTATATATGTAAATACAATAATTACATAACTATATAATGTTAATAATAAATAAAGTACATATATAAATTGTATATAAATAAACAAGTTAAACAGTGCTTTTTATTTCATTATTTCAATAATTATCATCATCATCATCATCATTATTAAAAAACACAAGTAGCTTTCAAGCATTCTTTTCACTGCATTTAAAAGATTAATATAAAAATATATATTTATTATTTATTTAATAATAATAATTTATTGTTGATTATTTTATATATTTTTATATATTAGATAAACTAAATAATTAATCAAAGTAGAAAACAAACAGTGCTTTTTCCTTTAATATAACTGAATATATATAATTGTATTATCATAATATATTGGGGAGAACCCAATTGAGGAAATCAAGAATCTGTCATTGAAAACCCCATATTGATCAACAACCTCTAATCTGAATGCTGAGCGTGTGTCTATGGTGGTCAAGGCCCTGGCCTTTCTTGTCACAACATCCTGAGTGTTGACCAAAAATTGTAACACCAAGGTAAAACTCATTCAACACTTGGGTTCCCCGGTCTAAAAACAGAAGCCCCGCCGGCTCATACAGTTCACTGTAGTAACTTCCCTCCTGTTCAGATCACATGACCAGCTCACAGATCTTAGATAAATAATGCAAAAGTCCACTACGAATCACACTGGCTCTTTTATAGAGACTTGCTCAGATGACACAAAAGCGAGGCCACAGTAGTCTCAACAGGATGAAACTAGATCCGGCCCTTTCTTGATTCTTTAGTGACTGTGGCAGGATGCATATGTGTAGGTCAAAATGTGTTTGCAGTCATCGCCGTGCAACTTCCTTGTGTGTCTATCTGGGTGTAACATGAAAACAGAGAGAAAGAGGCAGGGAGGGAGATACGTTGAGGCTGGAGAGCTAGCTAATTGTTTAGCTAAAAACAAACCTCATGTGACCCAGTTTGTCTACAGAGCGCTCATTATGTCCCCAGAACGGTGTGCCGTGGGCCACATGAAGCACCGTGTGTCACGCAGAAACGGCTGCGGGGAAATGCCAGCACTGCATCGACCAAACCTCTCACTAACAGTGTGGAAATGATTGACTGATTTCCATTAAGCTGCATTGTGATCGTCAGTGGCAAGTGCTCAGAGCCAGTCACGGTGCGATTTCCATTAGCAGAGAAAGAGGAAAAGTTGGTCGATGCAGTAATAGATGAGAACACAAGAAGAGGAGAGATAAAAGAGAGAGCGGAACGAGGTATTCATAAAGGAGGCAGAAACAATAGGTCTCTGTAAATGGCTCCCTTGTGATGTATTTACGATGCGTTTCAGTGAGAATGCAGCCGGCAGAGACATATAGGCTAAGGTTTTTAACGTCTGGGAGGTACAGTCGCATTAGCGGTGGAGAACCAGGCATTTTTATATTTATTTTTTACATTTAACATTTTCATTCATAACTCACAGGCTACTCCAAATATACAGTGATTGCTTAAATAGAGCTGTCAAACAATTAATTGCGATTAATCGCATGCAAAATAAAAGTTTGTGTTTATATAATATATGTGGGTGCACTGTATAGTTATATATATATTAGGGCTGTGCAAAAGTTAATTGCGATTAATCGCATCCAAAATAAAAGTCTGTGTTTACATAGTATATTTGTGTGTGCTGTATATAATTATTTTGTATATATAAATACACACACATGCATGTATATGTTTAAGAAAATGTGTTATTCCTATATAAAATATTTATATTTATATAATATAGATTATGTATTTATATATATATATATACAGAATTTAAGCGCAAATAATTCTTAAATATATACATGCATGCATAGGTATTTATATATACAAAATAATTATATACATCACACTCAAATATATTATGTAAAACAGGCTTTTATTTTGGATGCGATTAATCGCAATTAACTTTTGCACAGCCCTAATATATATATATATATATATATATATATATATAAAATACACACACACACATATATATATATATATATATATATATATATAAAAAATACACACACATGCATATATTTGTATATATTTAAGAAATATATACAATATATATATTTAAGAAATATTTTCTTAAATAAATATTGTATATATTTGTATATATTTAAGAAATATTTTCATGTATATACTATATATATATTTTATATATAAATAATATTTTTTTCTTATATATTCATGCATGTGTGTGTTTTTATATGTATACAAAATAATTATACACTGTGCACCCACATATATTATATAAACACAAACTTTTATTTTGGATGCGATTAATCGTTTGACAGCCCTAATTTATAACAATTCATATTCATTTTAGTTATATGTTTTTATAGCAAAAGTCTTTAAAGGGATAGTTCACCCCAAAATGAACTGTTTTAGGGACTCAAATACAGTATGGACAACCGTATTTTGCTGCTGTGTGAATGTGGCATGTCATCATCATGCTGGCTTGTTTGTTACTGAAAAAAATGTGTTCGTTTACAATTGCCTTCTGCTACAATTGGCCCCAATGTCCCCTACTAAGGAGCAAAGAGGATAGTAAACACAGAGCAGCTGATATTGTCTTGGGTTTTCTTGTTCACCCTCCCCTGAGGCTAACGCTTTTGAATATAGAGTTTGATGGAGAGAGTAAGAGTGTGTGTGGGGAGAGGAAGGGCAGCATGACATGACAGCATGTCCTGTTTCCTGTGTTTGTCCATAGTTATTATGCACTTCCTGCGGCCCGAGAAAAGACATGGAAACTCACAGCTGGTTTAACCTAAGGCGAAACAAAGTTTCCAAACGTACCCAAGAGTGAGTGTGGATTTCACAACATGATATAACAGCTACTGTAAAAGTGTGTGTGTTAATCCGCTGATGAGGTTAATGCCAAACCTGACTCAGAGAGGATTGGTAAATGGTATCGAAATTAAGCAGTTTTGCACCTTGTGTTGCATATAAAGAAAGACTCATAGTTAGGTTGGCGGATTTGCTTAGGCTAGCTAGGGCTGGGCGATAAAACAATAATTATCGTGAAATAATTTTTACTCAATAAAACGATATCAAGAGCTTGATAAATGTTCGATAATGTTTATTTGGGAAAAACTCATTTGAACCGCACGCCACATGGACCATTTATCCGCAGACACGTTTACTCTGATCGTCTCGCTCACGAGATCCAGTGAGATGGCGACAAAAACCTGTTTCAAAACTTGAAACAATATCCCCCATTATCACATGTCGAAAATAAGAAATACATTTTTCTATTAAGATGTTTATTTTGTTAAGGAAAAATGTTCCACCTGAGATTTGTGAAATGTTCACCTATTCGTCATGTATTATGTTTTGACAATAAAGAGTAGTTTAAAACCACAATAAACGCTCAACTTTCACTTAGGAGCTAAAATCTGCCTTTAAACTTGAAAGAAATAAAAATGTGACATTTATCATGATAATTATCGATATCGACTGATATAAAAAAAAGAATATCGTGATATCGTGATCCTCATTTCTCACAACTTGGGTTTACACGTTCCAAAATATATATATCTGTGTGTGGACACAAATTTTTGTAAGATTCGATTAATCGATTTGACACCACAAATATATACTGTGTATATATGAAGAGTTCAGATGCAAAAGCCTCTAAGTGCCATTTGAAATTTTCTTCTAAAATGATCATTTTTATCAAGCTTGTATATTTAAATTCAGTAATTTGACTTAAATGGCAATGAAGATGACCTATTAATTGTCATTTAAGTGAAATTACTGAACTTAAATATACATGCTTGATAAAAATGGTCATTTTAGAAGAAAATTTAAAATGGCATTTAGAGGCTTTTGCATCTGAACTCTTCATATATATATATATATATATATATTAGGGCTGTGCAAAAGTTAATTGCGATTAATCGCATCCAAAATAAAAGTCTGTGTTTACATAGTATATTTGTGTGTGCTGTATATAATTATTTTGTATATATAAATACACACACATGCATGTATATGTTTAAGAAAATGTGTTATTCCTATATAAAATATTTATATTTATATAATATAGATTATGTATTTATATATATATACAGAATTTAAGCGCAAATAATTCTTAAATATATACATGCATGCATAGGTATTTATATATACAAAATAATTATATACAGCACACTCAAATATATTATGTAAAACAGACTTTTATTTTGTATGCAATTAATCGCAATTAACTTTTGCACAGCCCTAATATATATATATATTTTTTTTAAATGTATATATATGTTTTAACATCTACTCTTGTGTAATGGAAATCATTAATTTTATCCAACGTAAAAGTCTGTTTGTGTGAGTGTGTGTGTGTGTGTATATATATATATATATATACTGTATATATATATATATATATATATATATACAATATACACACACACACACACTCACACAAACAGACTTTTATGTTAGATAAAATTATTCGTGATTAATCGTTTCTAGCATATTTCTATGCAGATTGCTATACGTTCTGGATGGTTGCCAAGGGGTTGCTATCCAACAAATTTCAGAGCCTAGAAACTCCTAGAAACTGCACAGCAACAATTAAAACTCCCAAAACCCTTATAAAACCCTTAAAATTGCATAGCAACACCCTGACAACCACACATAACACCATTAGCATTGTGGCAGAAAGCTTTGCAAGGGTTAGCATGCCCTCTTTCTTCAGAACAGAATATAAACATTTTTTTGGAATGAGATGGACCTTTCACCTTTTCAATCAAACACCTATACACAACAAATTCAGGGGGGAAGAAAAAACCTAGATTGAGAGCGATCTCAAGGGATCAGTCGAAAAGTTTCAGTTCGGCTTAGACTAATATAACTTTATGTCTGTGGTTCACCTGTGGCTCACAGCGTCATCTAAACTAAGCTGTTTCATTACATATAAACAACACTACCGGTAATAGAACAATTATATTCTAATATAAAGAAACTGGGTTGTAATCAGCGTGGTCAATGCACATCAGGGCTGCATAAAGTGTAACCAAAGCCCTTACACCTGCACAGCATGTCACACTCTTTATGTCAATATGTGCTTTTGGCTGAGTATCCATTTTAGATAAACAGGTGTTGCCGGGTGTTTTATTAGCAGGCATTCGACATGTCACGCTTTTCTTTTTAAAGAAGATCTCTTTTAAGATCAAGCGTAGATCGTTGGCTGTTTTACATACAGCAGTACACGCAAAGGTTGCCATTCTCGAAATCTGAAGCAACACAGCCGTGTGTTTTCATTTACTCCGGCTTTATTCAATGTTTCAAACTTCGCCAAACAGGTTTATCAAGCATTTGTCTACATGTTTAAAGCTTATGAGAACTATCAGTCATATTTCACACAAAGAAAAGGAAACCTATTGTTTGGATCATTAAGATTCTTTGACATTATTTGCATGACATGTTGTTTTGTTCATATTACATTATATTTCTTATTTATATTATTTTTAAAATAATTATAATAATTTCCCCCAAAATCGAAAAATAAGAACTTTATATTTGCATGAAGACGATGAAGACTATTTTTGTGTTTTTCTTTCGCACTCCATAAATATAAATAATGTTATATAATGTCAACAAAACAATAATGTCAAAATTCTTGGTCCTAAAATAGACTTAAGTTAAGGTAAATATACATTTTGATTTTGGGTTGAAATATGACCCTGAGGTTTTGTGCGATTCACCCTTGAATGAATGGAGGAAGAGAGATTTTGTGCTGCGAATCTGTAACAGGAGTGCCCTTGTGACGTGTGTGTGTGTGTGTGTTGAGGGGGTTGTCCTAGCGACAAGCTCAGGTGTGTTTGAACAGCTCCATAACAGAAAGAGTGAGATTGGAGCGGGGAAGACAGATTGACTAAGAATCTCACCGAATGAAATCAACACCCGTCTAAGAACAGCAGCTAGAAAAACAGATCAAATCGAACAGATGAAAAGGCCTGAAGGAAATGCAGTTTTCCGGCAAACTCTAAGGATTTCAAGGAAGTTGGCAAATTTCTGCCTGTCTGGACTCGCTGAGTTGAAGGTAGCATTTTTCCTGGTGTTGTTTTTCAATTTGCGGCACACACAACACTGAATGATTTAGAGCAAGAGGACTGTGGTAATGTTTGAATGTTTGATTTGCTTAGGGTTATGGCTTTTCTTTAAGTATCGTGTGTGCTTTGAAACAATTTAGCATTTTAATGCACAGGCAAAATAGCTGCTTTTTTGAGTAAAGATCTTAAATTTGTATTCAAAATTGAACATTGATCTTAGAAAGTTATCAATGTGTGTCAGTCTTCCGCAAAGTGTGTGGATGTCTCAGACACTTACTCATAACCTTGTCACTGGGTTTGTTTTTGGCCGTTGGCTCATGCATTTTTCATGTCGGAAAATCTCGGTCAGATGAGTTGATTAAATCAAAAGCATTCGAATACACACGTCAGTTTAAGAGCTGCATGTTGAGGCAGAAGTTTGCATGAGATTTCACTCCTACAGTAAGAGATAACATGTAAATGTTTTGCCTTAGAGCATTTAGGGTTTAAATGTCAAAACAGACAACATTGGCCATTCATGCTTACCTTGCTGTAAGAATAGAAAGTGGAGCCTTGGCTATAACTAATAGCACAGCTGAATAACTGGGCTAATATTTAGCCATTTTGAGATGAGGTTGAGTGCATCCTGACCGCCTCAACCAATGGTGTGAGTTTGGGGTTGGACAATCTGTTTGTCCAACCAATGGGAGATGTGGGGAGTGTTCTGGAAACCTGTTGGAAAACAATTTATATGATTGTTTAATCTCAGTAATTAGTTTAGCTATTTCCATTATAAACAGTGTTTACATTCAAAATATAATGCACTCACATTTTCTGTGTTCTATTAGGGGGATCCATCCCCAATGAAGACCACATGGTACTGTCCACTGGACTTGGTAAGACTAGATTTTTTTTGTAGTTGAAAGAATGAACATCCAATGAAGGTATAGTCTCAGCCTCAGCTAATTTTCCTAAGGACTGGGGGACAATTTTCCAATTTTCCAATTTTCCTAAGGACATTTCATTTGAGCAACCGTTATAAAGTTTGGGGTCAGTAAGACTTGCAGCCTTAGTGCTCAATTCTGATTAATTGCTTTTTTTTAAACAAAAACATTGTTTTTTTTAAAAAAAGTGGCCAATATCAGATTCAAGTGTGAACTGATCACAGACCCGCTGACCTGCATGCGTAAGATAACAATAACAAGATGGTGTGCACCAAAGACAATTTATATAGAGACATGCCACTTCCTCAATCCTCAATACAACTATATAGGGAAAACCCTTAACGTCAAAGATGGCGGTTGTATGCACATGCCCCGCCCCTCCCGCTGAAAAGCCAATCATCTGCTTTTAACAGAAACATTTAAGCCTATCGTCTGGTTCCACCGACGCATGCGCACAGTTGATGTCTGCGACAGTGGAGACCAGAACCCTTGCGCATGCGTAGTAAACGTACAACTTGTGGGGAAAAGGCCGTTTTAAACCTTATTTTGGGGCAAAGTCCTAAAACTTTTTCAGCGATTTTTAGCATATTTTATTGCTGTTTGTCCCGGTGACCAGTGAAAGTGCAGTTCTGACTCTCTGCCCATTCATTTAGATAGGAGCCTGGTCTTGTTAGTCCGAAAGAGCTGCCCGGAGGCGTTTCCAAGATGGCGACAGAGTGGCATGACTTGCCTAAAAAGACTTTGGTAGAACCAGAGAATGTCTAATTGAAGAGAATTGGCACTGGCTGGTTACTTCCGGTTTCTGGACTGGCTGCAGTAACACGTCTCTGTCCATATGGGGGCGCTCGCGGTCGAGTGCAGAATGAATGGGAGTCAATGGGGTTTCACCCCCAGAAATTCACTTTTCTCCGGATGTAATTTTTTGTCAAATAATTTGAAAGTTGCATTCAAAGGGGAGGGCTCAAATAATACACTCAGCTGAAAATTGCATTTTTAAGTTCACTTATCTGTTCTAAAAATCCGTTCAAAACTGTGATGACGTCACACAATAGCAGAATGCTAGCGTGTTCCGGCCAACAACGGCCTAACCTGTAAGAAATCAAAAGGACATAAGTACTCGTTCATTCGACTTTTGGCCTATAATCTATATTGAACTTGCGGAATCAACAATAAAATCTATGTTGATTTAACGACAAGCAGGTGAATGAGACACATTTAGCCCCATAGACTCCCATTCATTCTGCACTCGTCCGCGATCACCTCCAGTGGAATTCTAATGGTACTGCAACCAAGATGATACACAATGGGGCTAATAGGAAGTGCCAAGGCTCTCCGTTAGACGGGCTCTGGTAGAACTCAGTTGGAACACAGATATTTGTAAAAAAAAAAAAAAAAAATTAATTAATACATTTATTTAGCAAATGTGCATTAATCAAAAGTGACAGTAAAAAAAATTTAAAATGTTGTTCTTGTGAATGCTCTACTTATTGAAGAATCACGTCGGTTTCCACAAAATTATGAAGCAACACGACTGTTTTCAACATTGATAATGATAAGGAATGTTTCCTGAGCAGCAAATGACTTCTGAAAGGTCATGTGGCACTGAAGACTGGAGTAATGATGCTGAAAATTCAGCTTTGATCACAGGAATAAATTACATTTCAAAATATATTCAAATAGAAGACAGCTAATTTATATAAGAGTATAAGAAACGTCTTTCAAAAACATCTTCTAAACGTCTGACTGGCAGTGGTATGTCTGTGCAATAATGATTATTTATTACTTACTGATTACAGTTAGTTTTTTCCACACCTGGATATCAACATTTGGTATTACACAGTAACTTATTGCTGGTTAAAATGGCAAGCTTAAACAAAACAATTGTGAATGATCACTTTTCATGTCAGTGAAGTGGCAAAATAAACTGCCAACTAGAGCAGACTTTAATCAAAAGTTTGGCTATACAAGACAAATAATTCTTGCAAGGAGAAAACAGTAAGTTTGTATTGATATTACCCAGAGTAAGATCTTGTAATAGTGTACTGGAAGTCACTTTGGATAAAATTATCAGCAAAAATGACGGCTTACTTACTCTGATCTCTCCCTGGTTCAGTCCACTGTGTCTGAAATGAAGGAAGACGGTATCATCTACACTGTGGTGGTGAAACAAGGGCACGATTCCACCAACGTCCCACGGGTGAGTCCCGTCTTCTTGAGTGAGGCTCAATTCTGTGAAGTTCTGTCCTGACATCTTATTAACCCCTCTCTTTCCAGTCCACAGCGTCCCGTTCTCAGCACGTCAAAGCAGGAACAGAGGAAAAGCTGGTCCTCCATCTCCTTCATTCCTTCTCCATGGGCGACTCCTCCTTCATCTCCATCTTCTTCTCCACCTATCGCACCTTCACTTCCACCCAGAGAGTACTGGACATCCTGATTGACAGGTAAAGCACCTCTGTAGTTAGAGAAATAGTTATTGTCTTTCATATATCAAAAAACGGATGATACATTTGCAATGACAATTGGTGATATTACATTCAGCACCATACACAGTAAACATAAAATGGTAACACTTTACAATAAGGCTCATTAGTTAACATTAGTTAACTACATTAGTTAACATGTACAATATGTGAACAATACTTCTTCAGCATTTATTAATCTTAGTTAATATTAATTCCAACATATACTAATACGTTATTAAAATCAAAGGTTGTATTAGTTAACATTAGTTAATGGATTGTGAACTAACATGAACGCACAATGAACAGCTGTATTTGTATTAACTAACATTAATAAACACTGTAACTAATGCATTGCTCATCGTTAGTTCATGTTAGTTAATGCATTTACTAATGTTAACTAATGAACCTTATTGTAAAGTGTTACCCATAAAATAAAGATCAGGTGTGTTATGCTTTCTTGTTGTGTATTGTCTTTCAGCATTAGTCATGTCTTGAATATATAGACTAAAATGCATGTTTGAGAAGGTTTAACTGAAAGAAACTTGCACTGGCATATCTTAAAATATGTCAGTGCCATTGTTTTGTCTCAAGATGCACACCCAAGGCCGTACGCAGGGTTTTATAAATACCAAGGTCCCAAAAGTGATCTTTCTAGGGGGGTTCGGGAAAATGTAGATTTTCCTGATCTCGACATGTGCATTTTAAAGTGTTTGGCCAAATAAAATGACAGTAGCTTTTAAAGCATATCAGTGGGCAATAGCATAAAGGATTGTCAGATTTTCTTCAATTTAAATTTCGCAATGAATTTTACACACTGCAAAATGCAAATGCAGAACTTTTTGTTGACAATCACATATTCGAAACGGGAACGGCCTTAAATGAATGATTCAAGGATTATTTTGCATAGATGTTACATTTCAATCAAATGTGAATGCAATCCTTCTGTGTCCAGAGGCATATGAGCAATTCGTTTGAGAATCAAAGTTTCAGTTTTAGCTCGCCTACTTTTTCTTTCCTAAATGAATCAATGTTTTTGAACTAATCTGTTCATTTAATTGTTCAATTAATCACTCATTGTCGGCACCTACTGGCAAGTTGAACAAACACAGATAGTAATGGCAATATATTTAAAATCCCGATGGGTCGTGGATCACCACTTTGTGGCAAATTTCACGAGAGAATTGTTAATGGTCTTTTCTTTGTGCTTTCGCTAGTTAAATAAAAGTTCAAGAGAATAAATAAATCGCAGACTATTGATTTGATATATAATTTTACTTTTCTGAAAATGGGGTTGTACAGTATCACACAATTTGCAATAATATAATAATAATTATTATTATTATATTATTATTTGTACATTAACTCTTAATTTCCATATGAACTATTTTCTAGGTTGGGAAATCCTCCTGGTGAGAACAACAGTAACACTCGTCAAATGTTCAACAAGTATGTACCACTGAACACATCAAGCTAAACAGAAATGAATAATAGCCGGTAATGACTGTATTGCGATGGTAAAGTTACAGTAATTATGGGTATTTGCTGTGTTCAGGGCCGTGTGTACGGTGTTCAGCACGTGGCTGAGTGACTATCCTGAGGACTTCCGCTCTCTGAGCGATCCCTCCTGCCTGCAGCGGATCGGCCCCCTGCTTCCAGAAGACTCCTTAGGGGCCGACATCAGGGGCCGACTGCAGAGGATCAGCGAGGAGCTGAGAGAGAAAACACTGCTGTCTGGCTCACTCTCAGGTCAGGATTTTGGCTCTTTGACAAGCGTTTGTGACAGACAGTGCAGGTCATTGTGTCACTTGCAGCATCACAAGCTTGTCAGTCTCACTGTAAAACCACCTGTCACAAGAACATGGATTTTACACCTCATATTTTCATTTTGTTGGCAGGAATGTTTTACATTAAGAAGTTCTTGAGTTTTGAAATGAGGGGAAAATGCTAAATTTAAAAGTAAAAGCTTCTAGCTGATGTCAACAATGAGCTTTTTCTTAGTATGCAATTCTTGACTTAATTGGAATAATAATTTGAATGTCAAACAATGATTTTTATATTCAGTGTTCAAATGCTCACTGAAAACTTGGAATTTTTTAATTGTTTTTGAAAAGTGATGGAAATTAATACAATCCTAAATAGTCAGGGAAATTGCTTTAGTCAATTTCAATATAAAATTCTTCACTGGCTAGAAATTGTTCTATAAAATTATTTTTAGAAAAATTTATTCCTGTTCATAAAGGACAGCAAATGTCATGGAAATTCATTGGTCTGTACATTGAAGTGAATTTTGTAAGCTCATAAAACAGTTTGTAAGATTAATGTGTTCTCTTATGCCAACCAAGGCTGCATTTGTTTGATTAATGGGCTCTATGCACGGCGGTATTTCCGGTGAAGCATTAGGGATGCTCGATAACTTCCGCCGATCATAGAGTCCAATGCAATAGCGAGAATTTATATTGAATTTTATACTCCATGGTTATACTAATGAAACGTTAGTCACAAAAACAGATAAACAGACACCCCTCGTTGTGTTTATGCTTCTTTTTAAAATTATATCAAATAAACATAACTGTATATAAAATTACATCTAAACGTATGTACGTTTCGTTTCAAAGACGGGAGGACAGTAAATATTGAAGACTCTGCCATAATCCCGTTTTCTCCGGTTTTCCTCCGCTTTAATCTACACAACCGGAAATAGACGAGCATCCTTGCGTCAAATGCGGAACTTATGCGTGCATATAGCCCATAATATAGTAAAAACAGTAATACTTTGAAATATTATTACAATTTAAGATTTATATTCTAATATATTTTAAGACTTAAAGTCTGACGCAAAGCTGAATTTTCAGCATCAATTACTCCAGTCTTCAGAGTCAAATGATCCTTCAGAAATCATTTACCTAAGGAGTAACACTTTACTTAAATGGTATTCTGACATGACATCTTCATAATCATGACATGACACGTCATGAATATGAAGGTTTTATGTATGTTTATGACAAATGTCATTAAGTGTCATTCGCTCAATTATGACATTTTGAATGCAAATATGACATTGTTTGAGATGTCTTTTTCATGACAACTTGACATAAATGACAACTTGACATTACCAAGACAACATAAATGGTCTTAAATATGTCATAAACATGACATAGGAGATTAATGATTAAACTTAAGAGACCACTTAGCTTTATAGATTAACATTACATTAAACTGTCAGGTAGTTGGTTTTGACATTGGCTGTCATGAGGCCATTATAACTGTGTCATGAATATTTTTCTTGACCTCAACTACAGTGGTACTAATTTAATTTGTCATTAAAATATTAGAATAGCCTCATGACAACCGATGTCAAAAACCAATTCCCCATTTACAAGCACATTCGCCTCTTAGAAAGCATTCATGTTAACTCTGACAGACAGACACAGCAGTACTTATTGTCCACTTTGTCATATTCATTTCATACTGTATTTATCTTCTACAGATCCTACCAAAGGCGTGACATCTCCTCCTGATCCCTCGGAGTTTGATGCCACCAGCATCCTGGGGTTTCCATCCAGTGTGATCGCAGAACAGCTGACCAGGATTGAGACAGTGAGTGTGATCATACCACTCACAAACGGTACCTTTACATCTGTGGAAAAGACCAGTTATTAGTTTAATACTAGAAAGAAATATTTAAAGTAAAATGTTCCACAGCTTTTCCCACTTTTTGAGGGCATTGAACAACTTAGACCTGTCTGTAATATCCTTAAATTTAATCACAGGATCTATTTCTGAAGCTGGTGCCCTATCACTGTCTGGGGTCTCTATGGTCTCAGAGAGATAAGAAGGGCCAGGAAGGAGCGTGCTGGTCGGTCAGAGCCACTATCAAGCAGTTTAATCGCTTAACCAATGCCGTCACAGCCTCGTCCTTGTGGAACACGGGTCTGAAAAGCCAACAGAGAGCAAGACTGCTGGAGAAATGGATCAGTGTTGCAGAAGTAAGAGCAGTTTAACTGTAAACTCAGACACTGATGATGATGTCATCATCAGCCAGGATAAATGACTCACATGCGTGTGTGTTTGTTTCCCAAACAGGCCTGCAGAACCAGGAAAAACTTCTCCTCACTGTACGCCATTCTATCAGCACTGCAGAGTAACCCAATCCACAGACTGAGAAAGACCTGGCATGAGACGGACAGGTATGCGTTTACTTGTTGATGGATTAAAGGGATAATATTGAAGTCCACATTTATTGTGTGTGTGTGTGAATAACAGCTTGGCCCATAGATTTTCCACCCATATGGCAAAAATATTTTTTGATATGTTTGAAATACATTTTAAAATGTACAAAAAAAATTCATAAAATGATATATATATATATACTCATCTAAATGATTATTAGAATGTCAGAAAGGGAAAGAAAAGTAATTTAAGCAATTTTGAGCGTGGCATGGTTGTTGGTGCCAGATTGAGTATTTCACAATCTGCTCAGTTACTGGGATTTTTACGCGCAACCATTTCTAGGGTTTACAAAGAATGGTGTGAAAAGGGAAAAACATCAAGTATGTGGCAGTCCTGTGGGCGAAAATGCCTTGTTGATGCTAGAGGTCAGAGGAGAATGGGCCGACTGATTTAAGCTGATAGAAGAGCAACTTTGACTGAAATAACCACTCGTTACAACCGAGGTATGCAGCAAAGCATTTGTGGAGCCACAACACGCACAACCTTGAGGCGGATGGGCTACAACAGCAGAAGATCCCACCGGGTATCACTCATCTCCACTACAAATAGAAAAAAGAGGCGACAATTTGCAAGAGCTCACCAAAATTGGACAGTTGAAGACTGGAAAAAATGTTGCCTGGTCTGATGAGTCTCGATTCAGAGACATTGAGACATTCAGATGGTAGAGTCAGAATTTGGCGTAAACAGAATGAGAACATGGATCCATCATGCCTTGTTACCACTGTGCAGGCCGGTGGTGGTGGTGGTGTAATGGTGTGGGGGATGTTTTCTTGGCACACTTAAGACCCCTTAGTGCCAATTGGGCATCGTTTAAATGCCACGGCCTACCTGAGCATCGTTTCTGACCATGTCCATCCCTTTATGGCCCCCATGTCCCCATCCTCTGATGGCTACTTCCAGCAGGATAATGCACCATGTCACAAAGCTCGAATCATTTCAAATTGGTTTCTTGAACATGTCAATGAGTTGACTGTACTAAAATGGCCCCCACAGTCACCAGATCTCAACCCAATAGAGTATCTTTGAGATGTGGTAGAAGGAGAGCTTCGTAGCCCTGGATGTGCATCCCGCAAATCTCCATCAAAATTTTTACATTTTAGTTTTGCATGGTACATGAAAATGTTGCATTCTTTTTGACAATACCAGTACAGAATAACCTAAAGTCTGCTTCTCATACTGACAGAGAAGCTGTGAAGAGATATGAGGAACTATCTGATATCTTCTCAGAGAAAGACAACTACTCCCAGAGCCGCGAGCTACTCAAAGAGGTTAGTCACACAACGCCACAAAGCAGCCAATTCAAACAGCGTTTTCACTAATGTTATTAGAGAGCATGGCGATGCATTGATGGGAAAATATCAGGCCAATCGATGTTCTGTGCTTCATCGCCGTAGAGAACGGCATCAATTTAGTATGGCCTGAAGGGAGGAACTGATGACATGAAAAAAACAATTAATCACACAGATTCAGTGTGAGGTTGTCTTTCATGCACTGTTCCTGTTGTGTAATTCAACAACATGCCTGATTTAAATGCATCATACAGAGACATTTTGCAAACACAGGAACCGAACTGAATCAGTTTAATTTAATTATTTATGCCTCTGTAATAAAATGCACAACATTCATTTTCATTCTACAGGAGGGGACTTCCAAATTTGCAAACCATGACACTAAAATGAATAACAGGAGATTTACAGGGGTAAGCATTCACACAAACACACACAGTTCCACTTTAGCATAATCAAATATACTTAAGTATATCTTTAGTTGGACCTCAGCACCATTTCTAGATGACTAAAGTAGTGCATTAAGTACTAAATCAGTTGTACAATTGCAGGGTATTAATATTTAGTACGTAAGTATGTAAATGTATTTGTAGTATACTTAGCATAAAATAAATGCATTTCAAATACATTTTTGTAGATTTATTTTTCACTATGGTATTTTAACACAATCTCAATGTAATGTACTGTTTGTAATCTTTGATGTATACCGAAATAAATCCGATCCTGTATTTCTTTTGTAGTCGTGTGCTCAGGGAACTGTGCCATACCTGGGCATCTTCCTCAGAGATCTCACCATGCTGGACACTGCAGTCAAAGACAGATTGGAGGTGATGTATAGTTTTCAGTCCGCCATGAAACACAATTAACAGAAAAAGACAAAATACACAGTATCAGCAGCACATCCAGCTGTGAGGTATAAAAATAGCAGTGGTTTCACAATCTTTGTCAAAAATCATCTGATAGAATCGAGATGTGTAAAAACAAAACTAACAGTCCACTTTGCATAAGCCAAAGCAGGTTATAATGTGTGTGAAAATGTATTCTCTTGCAGAATGGCTTCATTAACTTTGATAAAAGACGAAGGGTGAGTTTATGGACATTATATACTTGATTATCAATCATTTGTGGTTTTAAAGAAGTTTTAAAAGGTGTTAACATCACATTCTCTTGGTTTTAGGAGTTTGAAGTTATTGCTCAAATTCGCCTCCTTCAGTCTTCGTGTAAAAACAGCATTTTCAGAACAGATGAGACGTTTGTTCAGTGGTATCACAGCGTACCCTCTCTACGAGAGGAGGAAAGGTCAGCGATACTTCTGTAACTCTATGCTGAACGTCTCAGATACACACTGTTTGGCTATATGATGTTGACCATGTGTGTTTATTTTTTAAATAGCTACAAGCTGTCCAATCAGATTGAAGTACCGGGCGAGCCGAGTCCTGGGCGTAGCTCGAACCCCACTGTGATCATCACACAGCATCCTGAGTAAGAACATCATGTTCAGTAAACAAATGTCCTGCATTAACAACCACACAGCATGTAGAGTCCAAAATTAGTTTTCCATTCAAAATCAAATCAAAATCGACCAAAGTGCTGTACAATTACAAGAAGATAAAATATTGGATTAAATGGTTTCATTTACTCAATATAAAAATGTGTGTATATATTAGGGCTGTCAAACGATTAATCACATCCAAAATAAAAGTCTGTGTTTACATAATTTACTGTATATGGGTGCACTGTGTATAATTATATATATATATATATATATATCACGTGCTTGTATATATTTAAGAAATATTTTCATTTATTTACTGTATATAGATGTATATATAATTTATATTATATATAAATATAAATATTTGATATATAAATAATATTTTTTCCCTAAATATACATGCATGTGTATGTATTCATATATATACAAAATAATTATACACAGTGCACCCACATATATTATATAAACACAAACTTTTATTTTGGATGCGCTTAATCGTTTGACAGCCCTTATATATATATGAAGAGTTCAGATGCAAAAGCCTCTAAGTGCCATTTGAAATTTTCTTCTAAAATGATCATTTTTATCAAGCTTGTATATTTAAGTTCAGTAATTTCACTTAAATGGCAATGAATATTACCTATTAATTGTCATTTAAGTGAAATTACTGAACTTAAATGTACAAGATTGATAAAAATGGTCATTTTAGAAGAAAATTTCAAATGGCATTTAGAGGCTTTTGCATCTGAACTCTTCATATATATATATATATATATATATATATATATATATAAATACATATATTCTAATAAAATAATAAAAAATATATTTATTTATTTATTTTAAGATAATGCACCACAATACAGTATAGTTTGTTTGGACACACAGAAATTGCCAAATGTCTTTTTCTATACAATTTTCTATAAACAATTATATGTATGGTAGCTGCATATTATTATTTGCATTGTTGTTTTTTCTCTGCTGAAAATATATTGGTCATTTTTAGAAAACACTACTATATTCTGTAGTATGATATGCATTTTTCTTATTTTGCTAAATAAAACCTGGGCTTTTTTTGGTTATAAAAAAAAAAAATCATACCCATTCATGACAGTCTTCCTGTAGGCTATTCTGAGGATCAAGCTCAGTCCCTGACATGCACACACAGACATTTCTTTCATGAGCTCTTCAGCGCTGTGATGCTGCTCGAGTCGAACGAAATGAAGTTTTAGAGCAGGACAAAGACACACTTATAGTCTGCAGTTAGTGTGCAACTTCAAAGCTACTGCTGATTTTGAGTTTTGTATTTTCACTCGAGGTTACAGTCTATTCAGAAAGAATCAATGTCATAAGCAGCACATGGCAAAGAGCCTGCCGACAGAATACAGTTTGTGACAAGATCGCTCTTTTCTCCCGTTACAGTGCTCTCTCAGCCGTGGCAAATACAACAATGGATGCTGATGGCATATTTGACTTCCCGTCTCCTGTCAATCACCTGCTCTCTAAGCTTTGCAAGGTAAGGGCGAATAAAGAGATTTATGTTGATTACTTCGCAGTAATGGGCCTTTAAAAGCCCGGCTTCCAAAGTGTTATCAGCAACTTTGAGATATTTATTATTTGAGAGCCCTCAGAGGCTCTTTATAGCATTTTAAATTTGCTTTTTGGAATTGATCCATGACAATCTTTTATTCTGTGCACTTTACATGAATGTTGTGATAATTCACACTATTAGACAAAAGGCTGAATACATTTGACGGAATTGGTGTTTCTCATGATCCAAATACAATTTAATTTTGAAGGCTTATGCTTAGCTTAAAAAAAAAAATCTAAAAATTTTTATTTTATAATTGATGAGCTAACAAGCTTTCATTAGACATTTATTCTATATTATTCCAAAATGAGGAAATATTATTGATAAACGGTCTTTAGGTTTGTCTGACTGTTTGACTGGTAGTGTAGAACTAATTATTTTTTAATATGGCTCTTTATTATATCTTAAACTCACCTTTTGAGACCAATATTCTAGCTTTTGACCTACAAATAAAAATCTGTCATCATGAGCGCAGCTCCAAACCTGGAAATCTTTCCTCTGTGGAACAGAAAAACAGACATTTAACGAAATGTGTGAGCTTTAAGAATATGTTTAAGCACATGAAAAATGTTTTTATCCAAAAAAATGTTCAAATTGAATAGATAGTGAAACTAAAGTGCTTCTCCTCATGCGTAAAAATGAAAACAACGGTGCAGTGTTTAAAGATTATTTCCGATGACTGACATCACAGGATTAATCGGTATTTTGGAGCCGACGTGTGCATGATCTCTTAACGGTAAAAAAGCTAGATTGCCTTTGCTTGTGTGAACAGCATATTTGTGTATTTGCCGCTAAAGTCGTTCTGGTAATTTTATGAAAATGAATGAAAATCAGACATTTGTGGGCTATTTTGATTTAAAATTGTTCCTAATTTTGTTTTGGAGGGCTCCTATAATAGGTTTACAACAACAAAAAGAAAAAAAAACATTTATTCTGATGAATGGATTTTGATGAAACATTTATTTTCATGAGCAAATTATGATTTTTATTTTTAGGTGAACTATTCCGAAGAATATTGTCATAATTTGTTTTAACTCTTATTTCAGCATGTGAAATCCCCATCTGTTTCCTGTCTGGATGTTGATTCGTCACCACCGACCAACGATGCCACGCCCTCTGTCCTGACCACACCCACTACAGCTGTCAAATCACATCGGCGGTCTGTCTCCTGTGGCAACAACCCCACCAATAACAAAACAGAGGCGGGGCCTGAGATCAGAATCGTCAGAATACGGATGGATTTACATGACGGCAACTTGTATAGAAGCATTCTGGTAATCTAACAAACTAAAGTCAAATGAAAGTGAGAAAAAAAAATGAATTCTGAAGTGTTCCCACACTTTTGGGCTTTGAAACTGCTGTATTTCACAGCAGCAGTCCAGTGTTACATCAGACCGACTTTTGCATTTCATGTCAGCTCCTGTTTAATATGGATGCTGTCGCTCTTTGTTCTAAATGTATACTTTCTTTTCTCTGCTGCCTCAGGTCACTAGTAATGATAAAACACCCACTATAATCAGTTCTGCATTAGAGAAGCACAACCAGAATGCCCAAGAAGCCTCTAAATACGAGCTGATCCAACTTCTGCCGGAGGGGAAAGGTCAGGTCACATTTTTTTAAATATCATACGGTGGTGTTTATTTTGGGTGTGTTGATCATATCCTAAATTGAGAAAACATTATTGTGGGCATAATGATTTGACATAGTGAATTATGATTTAAAAAAAAAAAAAAAAAACAGATGGCTGTCAATCAAATAAAATATTTTAATAAATGATGAATTAATATACACCATTGCTCAAAAGTTCAGGGTCAGTACATTTTTTACAAAAATGTAATACTTTTATTCAACAAGGACGCATTGAATTGATCAAATGTGAACGTAAAGACATTTATAATTTGTCACAAATGCAGTTTCAACATAAATATAACTATTTTCAACTGTGATAATAATGAGAATTGTTTTTGAGCAGCAAATCAGATTGATTTCTGAAGTCACTGTTCAGGGACCAGGGTAATGTGAAAAATGTTATTTTCAATTGTAATAAATTTGATCAATTTGATCAAATAAATGCAGCCTCTGTGAGCATGACTTCTTTTTTTTTTTTTTTACTTTATTTTTTAATCTAACTGACCCCAAATTTTTGAATGGTGGTGTATATATATTTATTTTATTTTATATTATTTAATCCAAATTATTTTAACTAATTATATTGAAAAAATTTAACATTAACAAAATTATTTAAACTGATTAGGCGAACTATATCATTTACTCTATTTATGGTTGTATGAGTATTTCTTTTCTTCCTCCACAGAGCTAATAATACCTCCGACAGGAAATGTCTTCTATGCCATGTCTTCAGCTAGCGTGGACTTCCTGTTAAGGAGAAGAGGAGGAAACACACCGACAGGGTCTCCGTCTCTTGGCAACGAAACCAGCGCAACCTTCCCACGAATCAAAGCCAAGGGCAGAAGACTAGTCCGGACACTATTTTAACAGAAAAAGAGGATATTCATGTCCAAGTACTTTCAAAAGAAAAGACACAAAATGTTTCATTCAGCGCTCTGTGACGTAACTGTGTAATATTGACTCAAAAATAATTTTCTTAAGCCCTAATTTAGTAATTTGAGAGAAAGCATGGTTGAAATGGCTCTAAAAAATTAGTTACTGCTAAAGATTGCACTATTCTTGCATTTCATAAATCCATAATGAATTTCAAGACAGAATCATGTACCTGTTGCTGATGCCAGCATCCCCCGTCTACCTCTAAAGCTCATTGGTTACAGTAAAGAAAATCCATTATTAATGAACTGAGAGAGCAGATAAAAGATCCCAACATATAAAATTAACACTTACAGAAGGTACTTACACCTATCTAAATATTTCAAACCCTGAGCTGTTCTGTGTGGGCAAAAAGCTACTGAAAAACACCCACTTACCTGAGGATGAGTCGCAAAAAAAAAAAAACACTGCCACTCTCGAATGGCCTCACCAAGTATGCAAACTGATCGTTGCTTACTGTGTGCTTTCTCTTTAAATATTCAAACAGAATTCATTATGGGCATGTTAATAGAGTGTCGAAGTGATGATGTCACTTTCTAGGACAACTCGGAAGCTAGCGGCGCATGGGTTCCCTCGATCGAAAAGCTATGCATTTTCCCCATAGACTTTTGGAAAATCGCAAAAAAAAAAGATCTGTGTTTACCTTATACGTTTTGTCTATCAAGACAATCTTTACAAGTTAATCCAAAATATATACATTTTGAAGTTTTTTAAAAACATAAGCAGACACAATAAAGTTTAAAAAACCACCTTATTTCAGGCCATTTAGCAAAAACCCGTTCAAAAATCCCATAGGCTTTAGAGCGAGGGAACCGGGAGTGCTAAAATGCTAACTCTCTTCCGCGTTTTGGCCTACAGAGTGACGTCGTAACTTTGGCACTCTATATCGAGGCTCTGTTCTAAAACCTAGTAAAAAGCTTGTGTAACATTCTTAACACAACACCGGTTTCAACTAAAAACGCAAAAGTTTTGGGGTGTGAAAACGTTTTAAAAAAGCGAATTTATTTAAACGATACCGTTATCGTCTCCATGTAAACTACAAAAACGGTGACATCATGCGCATGCATATTCATCTATAGACCCGTAGTGTTTCTTTACAAAGTGACATCGCCAACTACTGGCCTGGAGCAATATTTGACATTTAAGTCGTGTTCGCGGATCCATTTGAACGGGGGATGTTTTGATAACGTTGCTGTCTCCAAATTGTGCGAAGGAAAATTTTTTACGTTTCAGTACATCAGTGTCGTGTAAACGCACCCTTAGAAGGCGACATAATCACATTTCGAAACTGGCTTTGCACCTATAATGCCTTGAATTGCTGCCTATGTAGGCAGCTCACTAAGTTTTGGGACAGAGCCAAACGAGTGTTGAACTGCAGGTCTCCAGTTCTGGCTGTTCTACGAAACCAAATCGATTCTTTAAAAAAAGAAAGAAAATGCAACAAAGCTGTGCCTGTGATGTTATTTTTGTACCGATAAATGCATAACGCTACGATCATCAAGAATAGAAAAAACACTGTTGTTTGCACCCTGATGAACCTTGCGCTCTCCGACTCGTGTGCTGTTGACGTCTCTGTGGGAACGGAGGCATGCGAGAGCTCGCAGTAAGGAAGAGGGGTCTCCCTTTATTTTCAGCCTTTGGTTATGTTTGGAATAGCATACTACCATACTTACTAGTACATTTCTGTATGCCTACTACATTTGCCAGAATGTGCTGTATATGAAAGAGTTGTTATGTTACAAGATGATAAGTGGATGCTGAATTATACATAGTACAATGTGATGATGACAGCAATGTAGCAAGCTTATCCAGGTAAAATGGCAACCGTTCCGAATACACTTTCAACAAAATAGTGGGAAGCATACAGCGAGTAAGTGGTAAGCTAGTATTCCTTTCCAATCATAGCCTTTGTTGTTGGCCACTTGTTTGTTAAGTGCCTTATTATCAGGTGCTCTTGTGTGAATGTTGTTCCGGTGTGTTACGCAGTGAAAAGCATGTTGCAGCTTCTGTCCTGTACCGTCAGATCTGTATTCTGACACGTTTATGCACTACATACCTCCTATTCTTGTAATAAACTTTAATTTTGATACAACTGACAGCTTTCAGACCTGATTCATGCGTTCAAAATGTCATTACGTTTATATGTGACAACCAATTATACAATAGATGTCGCATCTTTCAGCAACACATTCATGATTACTGGATGAGGACTGTTAAAAATTAGCTTTCAACAAATAGACATTTTTATACGGACTAAAAAAAAAGTTACAGTAATACAATTTTCTTCTACATCAACCATGGCCTGCTAAGTCTCCTCCATTTTTGAACCTGCAGTTATAAAATATATTAATAATAATAAAAGGACAATAATATTTTATATTATTATTATAAAAGCACACAGCGAATAACAGGTTTCACGCGCTTTAACGCATAAAAGGTATTGTTTTTTTATTTAGCAAGCCGTAACCATCTAGATCTGAGATGGAAAATACCATTTACAGCCAATAGCCTACAGGTAATTTCCAAGGAAATATATGTTGTCAAATTTTTATAGCCTCTTATAGCTGCACCTATTGGCCGATTTCCATAAATGTTTGTATGCTTCTTTACAATCATACGTCGCATGTGCTCACCTAATTTCATAAAGTTCTACATAAATAAGCCATATTATGTGATTTGCCAAAGAAATATATAATTTTACACCTTTTTAACAGTTTTAGCATCACCTATGGCCTGATCTCCATAAAAGTTTGCATGCTTATTTAGTCATATTTCACCTATAAGTGCTCACTTAATGAATGAATAGTTTGCAAAAGTAGTTATATCCTATTTTTTCGTAGAGCAAATCAGAGATGTGCGTTTTGTTCGCCATGAGCAAAAGATTCCGACCAAAAGTTAAGTTATGAGCGATTTCATACTTTTGATCACTGTAGCGCCACCATCAGGCCGACCGGGCGCGACTCTCTACGACTCAAGGTTTGGTCCGCCTGATCACTTTTTTTTAGCAGAAGGCCGCTAATTATACTAACAGAAACACAGTACCGTTCAAAAGTTTTTTTTCTTTCTTTTAATTCAGCAAAAAATCATTAAATTGATTAAACAAATACATTAAATACATTTTTAATGTCTCAATTATAAGATTTCCATTTAAAATAAATGCTGTTCTTTTGAACTTTATAAGCTGAATAAAATTATCACCATTTCCATAAAATATTAAACAGAACAACTTCAAAATAATAATAAAAATGCTTCTTGAGCAGCAAATCAGCACATTTCTTCATTATACAAAATATTTCCCCCTTATTAGTTATATAGAATATTTTATTATAATTTGTGAAAAGCTAAAGCAGTGAAAATGTAGTTAAAGTCTCATACGGTGCTTTTATTTTCTTCAATTTAATGCAACAACAATATTTGTGTGATTAAAAACATCTCTACTAGACACATCTCAATCCAATTCTCATAATGCACTTCTGGAGGTCTGAGGTGATGTGCTTAATAATTCTACGCCACTAGAAGCACCAAATAGAAAATTGTAACATCGTCTCAACCAATGGTGAGAGTTAGGGATTTGGCTACCCATTTTTTGTAACAACAGAAGTTTGCTAGAAAATATATTACTTTTGCATTTTAGTTTTAATGCTGAAAGCTTTTAATGCTTTTAATTAAACACTTCACCATCTAATATCCAATGTTTCTTATGTATTTAAAAAATGCATTTGATCATAGCCCAAGCAAATATTTATACAGTATATATACACAGAATTTAAAAACACATAAAACTGTACCGCATTCAAATAAAATGTATAGCCGGATTAAAATGTACAGTCTTTTTGCATTTATCTGAATAGCCCTGCATATTGCTACGTGCAATAGAAAAAGCATTTGACCTGAATCATACCTGTTTGACACCTACACCTGCAGCCGTTCTGCAATACCCTGATTTCTGCTGTGCTCAACTGCATCAGTATTACTGTGCGGCCTTTTCGCATGTCTGCACTTCTCCGCCGCAGGTCTCGCACTGCAAGGCGGCCGAGCGATAGGCCTTCCACACCACAGCATCTTGGCGGCACACCGTTCCCCCACCTCTCCTTTCCTCCGCCTCGTCACGGTTGATGTCTCCTACGCAGACCCAGCCGCCCGACGTCCCACTTCCAGTGCGGCTGCTGCTGGGACTGACCGCCCACTTCGAGTGGTCCTCTGTGGCCTTGAACGTGACGCTCTTGGCTGGGGAAATGAGATCTACGTTGAGGACTTTCCAGCTGTCAGAGCAGTTAGAGGGCAGGAGGCCTGTGGAGCGACGCCAGAACTGAACCAGCAGGTCGGACTGTAGCGCAGGTGCCACCCAAGAGTGATACAGGTCTGGTTATCAATGAAACAGTGAAATAGTAATATTACTTATTTTTTTATAAAATGCATACACTGGGGTATGTTTTACACATTCAGCCTTTATACTTCTGTTACTTGTCATTTCTTAAATTTAACTTGATAACTTTCAAAGTAAATCCTACACCAAATTGTTTTCAGAGTAGATAATAAAGCCATGCGTTTAAGTTGAACTTCTTTTAACTTGTAATGCGTTTTATTAGTAAAAAAAAAATCTGAAAAACAGCTAAAATGCATCACAAGATTTAAAGGGATAGTTCACTTTGAAATTAATTTTTGGTATGTTTTAGCTTACCTAAAGGGCATCCAAGATGTAGGTGTCTTTGTTTCCGCAGTAGTTTCAATTTTGATATTTTTAGGACAAACCGTTCTTGTCCGTCAGTCATATAATGTAAGTCTATGGTCACCACCTCAAAGAGCATGCACAGAGAAGTCCAAATTAAACATGATTTAATGACTCGTAAATGTAAATACACATTGATGGCCTAAGACACGAAACGAGGATTTGTGTGAGAAAACGAACAGTTTTTATATCGTTTTTACCTCTTGTAACCACAGCCATGTCAAAGTGATCTGAGGGCGTGGGCACGTCGGTCGGCGCAAGCGCTGGAAGTGATCTCTCGTGCCTGTATGTCACTCATTGTTTACACAGAGGTTTCAGAAGTGCTACTTTTCACTGTGAAGATCTAAATATATTTAGATATACAGGAAATCGCAATGGAAGACGATTTCAATATATCAACAGACAACCACAACCGCGCGAGAGATCACTTCCGGCGCTTGCGCAGACCGAAGCGCCCGAACCCTCAGATCACTTGCATATGGCTGTGGTTACAAGAGGTAAAACAATATAAATACGGTTAGTTTTCTCACACAAACCGCTCGTTTCGTGTCTTAGGCCATCAACGTGTACTTACATGTACGAGTCATTAAATCATGTTTGATTTGGACTTATCTGTGCATGCTCTTTGAGGTGGTGACCATAGACCTGCATTATATGACTGACATGAAAAGAACATTTGGTTTGACCTAAAAATATCAAAATTGACATTTCTGTGGAAACAGAGACACCTACATCTTGGATGCCCTTGAGGTAAGCTAAAGCATATCAAAAATTAATTTCAAAGTAAACTATCCCTTTAAAATGCAGCCAGCTTTAATAAACAGGGCAAACTAGCCTGACCGCAAAACCAAAAAAGTGCCAATAGGAGTAGGAAATTCTGAGCCTGATCTACTGGCGATGAGCAAATTAAAGAAAGACACAGCAGAAAATTTCCATATAGACCAATGCGATCTACCGAAAGCAGAACAAATTAACATCTGGTTTAAGACATGCTTCTTTTGGCTGTCATAAAAGGCACAAAAAGAAGTAATTTTACTTAGTAAATCCCCTAGCATGATTTATTTAAACACTCTCCTCCCATAAATGAGCATCTGAAAAGGAAAACTGCATGCATATGCGATAAGTTCAGCCACAAAAATAATCTTGTCCACGCCTTTTCAGTGTAAATGTTTCACTGTGTCTGTGTTTTTTTTAACGCCAAAAGAGTGTTTGTGCTGCCGCAAGCTGTTAGTAAATGTGTCCCTAAGATGTCAATCTAGTACATATTTGCATAGAATAACTATTAAAAAATCTGCAAACAGATGCAAGAAAAGATCCTCAACATGACCACAACAGATTTGTTTAGCAAATAGAGCTAAATGTTTAACTCTTGATCGTCACACATTTGACTGGATGGCATTAAAGTGTCACCATTACATCAGTTTTAAAAATGAGTCTTACCATTGGCAAAGGATGCACCTTTTGCAAAGCTAATGAACTCCGTTCCAGCCAATGAGAGGAGTGATATACTGCGATTGGATGGGGAGGGGGAGGAAGTGTTGTCCCATCTGCCCAGTGTGTGTTTACAGAGCTGAGCCATAGCAGGAACAGCAGCCGCCAGGGACGCAGGGATGCTGCAGTCGTATATGTGAGGCTGATTGATCTTTAACTGCTCACCTGTAAAAAATAGATTATGCATATATTATAAATAAATGTATATCATTAATATAATTATTATTATTGCCAATACAGTTCATTAGTCTAACTGTGGGGTGGTTATGGCCACAGCTAAGCTTATAATATATATATATATATATGAAGAGTTCAGATGCAAAAGTCTCTAAATGCCATTTGAAATTTTCTTATTTAATGACGATTTTTGTCAAACTTGTATATTTAAATTCATTAATTTCACTTAAATAACAATTAATAGGTAATTATCATTGCCATTTAAGTGAAATCACTGAACTTAAAATACAAGCTTGATAAAAATGATCATTCTAGAAGAAAATTTCAAATGGCACTTAGAAGCTTTTGCATCTGAACTCTTCATATATATATACATATATATATATATATATATATATATATATATATATATAAGTTTTGGTGTCTATTACAATTTGCTCCCTGTTTTATAAAAGAAAAAGACTGTGTACCTGTACGTCTGAAATGTACAGCCTTGACTGGCTTATTTATTGAGTTTCTCAACCTTTCTTCCTTATCTGACCCATCAATTCCAAGCCTTGGAGTGTCCAATAACAAGCTAATGTTTGATTAGGAATAGTTTGAAATGTGTACTGTTGGTGTCCCTCCAGGAACAGGGTTATTGCTTTGTTACTATTATTGAAAAGTGATAATACTGTGATTTATAAACACAAGACTGAATGGACTCAAAGAGCAGCACAGTAGTAGGTGTTGTCACTATGGTTACTGTGTCAGAAGGATTACTCTTTAACAGTCACTATGGCAACTGCATCCCATAAATGTTTTGTCTTCAGAAATTGCATATCAAAAGGTTATTTGAGAAGAATTTCACGCAGCGTTTCTAACATCAGACACTCTTTAAAACAAGCTTATGAAAATGTAAAACATACTAGTCCACCTCATTCATACATGCAGTCATGCACATTAAAGTACACCCAAAAATAAAAATAGTTCAATAATAAATTAAATTATTTTTTTTAAGAATATTGGTAACCAGTTTTGTTGTTCCATATAGGTTTGGAACAACATGAGGGTGAGTTAATTTTGGGGTGGACTGTCCCTTTAAAGTGTGTTTAGACTAAAACACTTAATGCAAAATATGTTCAAAATATGTGCAAAAACTGAATACGTATCTATTGCTTTAGGGCAATAAATTAAAGAGCTCATTCTAAACCATCACAATTTTTGATTAAAAGGCCATATTATTAACCTTTTCCATTTACTAGAATTGGTTTTCTTGCTCGAATGTTCAAAATACACATTATTTTTCGCATATTTGACATTGTTGCAGCACCTCTCTTACCAGTGACATGTCCGTTCCCAGAAGAACACTCAAGACTACAATCGAGTCGAGTTCAGAAACTGCGCGCACTGATATAGAGAATAACTCCCTCTGGAGGGACTTTAAATGCATTGGAGGCGTACCTATGGTCTGAAAGCGCTCAAAAGGATATGTGACACAGATGAAGTTCTGTCCATTACTTATGCCAGAACTGGGGTATGAGAACTGGCCAGCTGATTTAGGAGGGGGGAAATGAGGTGTGCTGTGGACCAACCAGAAGCCCTGCTGCTTATCAAAGACAACAACCCCTGGAACAAAAGAAAAACTGTGTATTAACATGATCCACACAATAAATGTGCGTTTGTGTGCCTTAAATAGCAGTTAACTGCACCTTTGGTGTGGCCACAAATCCTGCTTGCACCTTCGAAAGTCTTCTGTTTTGGTGGCTGGTCATTATACATAATGTATCCAACATCACCGCCCTGGAAAAAGTTAAAGCTCAAAGCTTCTTCATAATAAACATGCCCTTGTGAAGAGCATGTGATATAAAGCATAAGTTCCTCTTTTATTATGAAACAGTTATGTGCACATATCGCCATTTTAGCTTCTTTTGTGCATGTTTGTTAGCATGTGTGTACACCGAAAAAACACTTATGAGAATAAATTAACTAGGTCTCTAAATTTATGCCACTTTTAAATGTAGTATAACTACATAGATTTTAAATACATTTAGAATTAAACCTTGGAATGTACAGTAAATGCCAACGCAGTGTTTTAATACTTCTGCAAAATGGGGAAAATGTGCAGACTACAGAACAGGATAAGCAGAGTCATTTCTCTAAAATCAGCCAGAAAATGACTGATAATGAAAATATTTGGAAAAAAACAAAAGTTGGCAAAAATTGGCATTTCTCTTTTTTTAATTTAGCAAACAACTTTATGGTAAAGTCATGTTGTGCTATCATAATTGCATAATTGGAGGGTGAGCTGTACCTCATATAAAGGCCCTACTGTTCTACCAACACTACTTTGACTGTCATTGACTAAAGTCTTCCCGTCCATCCATCCCTCGCTCTCTCCATCCATGAAAAGATACTTCAGCCCCTCCTGCATGGGGGAATGATGCAGGTGTGGGAGTTTATACAAGTAAAACCTGCAAGGAGAGACAGAAAAGAGGAAAATATGACCCCATCACATGGATGAGTACATTTTACATATGCTAGATCTATGTATGAAGAGTTCAGATGCAAAAGCCTCTAAGTGCCATTTGAAATTTTCTTCTAGAATGATAATTTTTTTTATCAATCTTGTATATTTAAGTTCAGTGATTTCACTTAAATGGCAATGATAATTACCTATTAATTGTTATTTAAGTGAAATTACTGAACTTAAATATACAACTTTGATAAAAATCATCATTAAAGAAGAACATTTCAAATGGCATTGAGAGGCTTTTGCATCTGAACTCTTCGTATTAACTTATAAGTAAATTAATTAAAAAAAAAAAATTAAATTACATGATGTTTAGATGTGAATAAAAGCCTAAACTCAATCTGTTCATCATATAAAGGGATCAGGTCTCTTCAGAAAATGTGAACTAAACCGCTAAATTCATATGGATTAGTTTTACAATCTCCTTATGAACTTTTTGAAGTGTCAAAGTGGTAGTTGCGTAGCTGTCAATGGGACAGAAAGCTCTCAGATTTCATCAAAAAGACCTTCATTTGTGTTCCGAAGATAAACGGAAGTCTTACAGGTTTGGAACGACATGAGGGTGAGTAATTATAATAACAAAATTATAATAATAACATTTTTAGTCAACAATCCTTTAAATGGGTTCGTTGTGAATAAGCTGAGATCAATGAAACTATCATTGAAATAAATTAAAACGATGGCATTTACAGTAGTTATTGAAGTACACTATTCAAATGTTTTGGAGCACTTACATTTTTAAAATGTGTTTGTTTTTTTTTTTTTGTTTTTTTTACATCTCTCATCCTCTCCAAGGCTGCATTTATTTGATCACCATAACTTGGACACTGCTTGACATGACATGTCAACTACCCATCATCTTTGATGTCACAGGATGTCCTCTTTGAGATATACAGTGCTAGGTCTTAAAACTGTGGCATGTACAGGTTTGACATGAAACATACTGAATAAAACATATATCCAGAATGAACAGATGAACTGTGTCCCAGTGGACTATGACTGTGATTGAAGATGTTGCATGTCATGTGTTTCTATGTCATTTAAAAAATGTACAAACCAGTCAACAGGTTTCCCCTCATCATTATAACATGAGATGGATGAAGAAGCTCCTGATGCATGAAGGAGGAGCAGAACATGAAGCAACATGATGGAACTTAAAGAACCTGAAACAGTACAATAGTTTCATTGAGTCTGTCGGGGAAAAGCAAGTGCACAAATACAATAACAAACATTCTCAACAACACCACTTTTACACTAGTACAAACAGTCTGAATATTAACGGGTAGCCTATAAAATGTTTTATTACTCCTGTCAGTTTTTTAGTTTTAATGTAGGCGTTGTATTTGCTTGTGGTCTAATAACAAACTGTGACTGAACTCCAAATAGCTGCAATAATGATTAGCCTATCGAATGTTTAGCCTACCTTAACGAAGGCAGACGATCTGCAGAGACAGAAGTAACTGAATCATTTCAGTCCTTCCGAAAGCGAAACTTTTTCAAACTTGTCATGTTGTCACATGTAGCAGGTTCACTGTAGACGTCGAATTAAAAGCGAGTAGAATGGTAGAATCGCATTTAGCTGAACCCAAAATGGGCGGGAATTCGCGGCCATGATGTTTTCATAAATGTTCGGATAATAAATATATTCTTATTTGAACCATTGTGCATTTTCATTTCAGTGTCTATTAGAGTTTCTCAGTGTCATTATCCATGCGTTTATTATTATAAACAGCGTTGGTAAAACAGGGAGAGTTGTCATGCTATATGTGTTACTTTTCTCAGCGCCGTCAGGAAGAACCAATGTCTGTCGTTTGTGATGACTGGGTTACTTAGTAGTAGCGAGGAATAGTTGTTTAAAAAAAAATTTATAGCGTGTATATATATATATATATATATATCTTTTTTTTTTTTTTTTTGGGGGGGGGGGGGGGGGTCTCTGATGGGTAGGTTTAAGGGTGGATTAGGGATCAGGGGGTGGAGCTGGATAGGTACATGTAGCCTGGATTCGACTCCTCCCCGTGGATTTCATGTCAGAGCCCTAGTGCGCCTCCTGGAGGAAACACTTTTTTGTGATTTACAACCGTATCCATCACTGACGTTGTGCAAGGTTTTTTTTTTAATTAGACATTAAACATTACATAGCTATAAACAATAACATGACATTCAAAAAGACAACAATCCAAGATTTTCCAAAGTTATTTTAACATAAATAAGAAACTAAAATAAAAATAAAGATCAAGGAAAAGAAAATTTAAAAAGTAAAATTTAAATACCGGGGATAAGTCTAACCAGTGATGTAGTGGTGCCTGGAGAAGTGGGTATACTCTTAATGGAAAATGGCTTGATGTTGTCAGAATGTGGACATTTTTTTTACAGCAAGGGTTAACAGTGCAGTTATTATCAATAAAAACTGTCACTAAGAGTGAAAAATTTCGTCCTGTGTTCCGTCTTTTAAACTTCTCCTCAACGTGCATGCAGTGTAAATAAAGCAGTTGCATCAATGAAATGATAGTAAAGTCAGTCCACGGCCACGCCCCCATGCTAATGGTACCGCCCACGGCGCAAATTACAAGACGAAAAAAAAAAAATCAGTTAGATTTCATTTATTCAAATGTTTGTTTCTGAAATCACAATTTAGCACAAGTAAAATAGAAAAAAGGGAGAAAATGCAACTATACATTGATAATGTAACTGGAAAAACAAGAAAAGTGAATGTCTGGTTTCCATTTTTCATTTTTTCATTTGCATTTTATGGTCCGAAAATTGAATTGTGAAGTGTTACACGGACCAACGGTGCATGCACCAACATGAAACGTGCCAGTTTGTAGCAATGTTAGAAGAACAATAAAGTATTTCGTTAATTTTTAATGATCCTAATGAAACAATGTTGAAACGTTATAAAATGTTTGAAATCCAAAGAGAACCTCGTAAAAATCATTTGCATCTGTATGAGGTATTCACCCTCATGATGCAGCCTAAGGGAAACCACCGCAGTTAATTCAACGAAGTAAGTATTTCTTGAATCTCTTTCGTAACTTCCCTATTCTGTTTTTGTTCACTGGAGACAGAGACTGAAAAATAATGGCCTAAATTAAGAGAAGAATCATCATCTACATCTGTGGGGAGAAAAAAACATTTCACCCTCAGGCCTTTTGTAACTCTATGTTTCTGCTGTTAGTAAGACGAAGAAAGTTATTAGTACATATCTGTGCATAAAAATAGGTAGACAATGTAGCATATTAGTGATATGCCAGTGTCTCATAGAGATTTACAGTCACATTCATTTGTGAAGCGGTCAGTGGTTTACAAATATGGTTATGTAAAATAGGCTACAATCAGATAATGATGTCGGCTTCACTTCATGTTCAAATGGATGTCTAAACTCTTTTGCTTTACTATGAATAACAGATGTTTAGTCAATTGTGGATTTACTAAATGAATATTAGGAAGGCTATTTGATTAAATGTTCTACTGCATCTCCTTCTTCATGCCAGAAGAAGTCGCTATGGTCTACTTTAAACACTGTCCTCATCCAGCCTGAGGCTATGGAGGATTTCTGAGAAGTGTTTTACTTATGGTTAATAATATGATTTTACATCAACTTCCACCGTTAAACTATTGTTGCTGTGGTAAAGCCATAGCTAATCGCCACAAAAAAAGTTGTACTTTTTTTACATCCCACCACAGTTAAACGCTTGTTCCTGTAGTAAAGCCAGTTAATTTCCATAAAAGATCGTTTTACTTGTGGCTACTACGATTATACAACAAATACTATTGTTCCTGTATAAAAAAAACTGTTCATATATTAGTTAAGTTCACTTAAAGAAACACAGTAAGGTCTCATTTGTTGACATTACTTAACAAATTAATTAACATTAATAAACCTGCCACAAGCAATATATTGTTGCAGCATTAAACTTGGTTAATGTTAATTAATAAATTGTCCATGTTAGTTCACAGTGCATTAACTAATGTGAACAGATACAATTTAATCTTAAAACGTATTATTAAATGTTTAGCCAACATTAATAAATGCAGTAGAATTGTTAATTCTTAGTCCTTGTTAACTAAAGAAGTTAACTACCAAATAAAACCTTATTGTAAAGTGTTACCAAAATAGCTTGGTGGTTTTAAATCCAAGAAATTCAAAACTTCACTTCAAATTGTACATTTTCATGACATCTCCAAAACAGATTTTTTAACTTTGAATGAAATGACTAATAATAATGACTGAAAATTACAGTACATATATTCCACGTGTCATAGTCATGTAATAAAACTATAAGAAACTTTTTGAAAATGACAAGGCTACGCTATTCCTTTAACTATTCCTTGCCTTTAACATAAGAAGAGATTTTCTTCACATAAACATTATGGCCTTTTTATTAAGAAATTGATTAAGGAGATTAACCATTCAGGAGAGCAAGGTGCAACTGCAAACTCAATTGAAATCAATATGCAATAGCCATTTTAACTCTTCATCCTCCCTATTTTTAATTTCTATTTTTCTTCCCCTTTGTTTTTGTTGTTTTTTTGTTTTGTTTGTATAATCTTTGTACCTTTTTTTATTTTATTCATTTATTTATTTTTATTTTTTATTATTTTTTTTATCCCCCTTATTTTTTTTCTATTTATTTATTCATTTATTTATTTGTATTTATTTATTTATTATTTTTTTTTATTTATTTTTTTGTGTATGTGTATATGTAGGTATGTATGTATATATATATGAATGTATGTCTATGTATATGTATGTATATGTGAATGGATATATGGGTATGTGTGTAAACATGCAGATATGTGCGTATGAATATGTATGCACGTGTATGGGTTTATACATGTAGGTAAGAGAGATATAGATGCATCCGTATTGCCATCTGTCGATTTTGATTGTATATTTGTATACGTTGGCTCACTTTTCTCCTTTTGTATTATTATTTTGTTTGTTTCTATGTTCATTTGTTTGTCTGTTTGTTTGTTTTTTCCCTCTTACTGTTATGTTTGTTTACTTGTACTCTTTTTTTATATTGATTCCTTAATAAAAAAAAAATAAAAAAGAAAAAAAAAGAAATTGATTAAGAAATGGAGCAAAGTAAATGTGGTATTAAAAGAAGTGCTTCACGATATAGTACCTCAGTTCCCCTAAACATGTGTGTGTTTGTGTGAACAGGAGGGATGTGGATGTCAGCAACTTGTGGTGATTGCCCTGTGCACCTTGCTGAAGGTGGAGTAGAGTTTCACTGGAGACAGAGACTCAGAGAGAGAGAGAGAGACAGACAGGCGATGGCCAGCCTATCACATCCTTCAACTTCTGCTTTCTCCGGCTCAGCGTCCCACGCCGTGCGCACTCGGATCTCCCTCTTCAACAAATGTGCATTCATGCATCCACAGACGGCTGGGAGCGTTTGCTAAGAACATCAGAACCAGGTGCTGTTACGTCAGAAACAGGTACTTTCGTGATAGTTTTTGAAGTCACTTATTGTCTTTCCTGCTTTTACACACAGTGCTGAGATGTGGGTACGCGTAATTCTGACCTTCATTTACTCTACACTTCTCCTGTCAGGTAATTTTGGACAAGTATCTTGTATTTTTATAGTGAGACGTGCATGTGATTGCTTAATGCAGATGATCTGTGTCTTATGTGCTCTTATGTTACCTGTGTGCCCTTGCTGCACTGGTTATTTATATTGTATTGATCCATGTTTTTTCCTGTTGTTATCCCTGGCATCAACAACCCACACCTTGCTGAGGTCAATGCCGGCCTCTGGTTACTCTTCTGTTGCTTTACAGGAGTCAGGGCCAGTCAGTGGCTGGTGTATTTCTCCAGGACGGACATCTGCGTTTGGGCTGGGACCACGGTTACCCTGCCGTGCCGATACGACTACCCCTCGCCCTACAGCTTCACTCGGTTCATGTGGTTCCACATCTCTGTGGAGGGCCGGCGGGAAATCGCCTACCATACCGACGGGAATCAGTTGAGCCCCTCGTACAGGGACAGGGTCAAATACTTGGGGGGCCACAAAAGATGCAGTTTGCAGATCGCAAACGTGAAGCTGAGCGATGCAGGAATGTACCATTTCAGATTCGAGACCGACAACCAGCAGGAGAGATGGACGTCACCCGATGCAGTCACACTCTCCGTCACAGGTAAGGACACACTTTAAAGATTGAAAGTGGGTTTCAAAATATTTACCCACCCAGTTACAACTATTCATTACTGTTCAAAAGATCAAGGTCAGGAAGATTTACAATATTTTTATTCAGCATATATGCATTAAAATGATCAAAAGGGGCATTATAGAGTTATAATATTATCAAATATTTCTATTTTAAAAAAATCTTGTTCTGAAAAAGCTTCTGAAAATATGTATCATTGTCTCCACAAATATATTAAGTAACCCTTACTGTTTTTAATATAGATAATAATTAGAAATGTTTCTTGATCAAATCAGCATAGGATCATGTGACACTGAAGACTGGAGTAATGATCCTGAAACTTCTGCTTTACATCACAGAAATAAATTACATTTTAAAATAGTAATGTTTCACAATATTACTGTTTTCGCTGTATTTTGGTCAAATAAATGCATGCAGCCTCAATGAACAAGAGAGACCTCTTTAAGAAACATATTACTGACCTCTAAAATTGTAATGATAGTGTAAGTCAGTATAATTTTTGGAGTGGAACTACGTGTTAATTCGACCAATGGCTGTCAGTGGGCAGGGTGGTTGGTGTAGTAATGCTGCGTTCCAGGCAGGTTTTTGAGCACGTAAATCACGACTTCAAACCACGACTTACGACTTTGTAGCATTCCAGGTCATTCACGTCAAACTACCTAGATGTAAACAAACCAGCATGGCGGACCTTACGGGGGCTCACACGCATTTGTAATAATTTCTAACGCCAAAGGTGCTTCCTTGTTTATTTGTGGGAAACTGAGGAGGAAAAATAGCGCATGAGGCAAGATAAGCTGTTATACCTTTTATTTTACTTTATTTGTATTTTTGGAAATGTATTTGGTATTAATTTATCCTTGCACTCAATGGACGGAAAACTAGTTAACGTTATATTGTCGTAAGTGTATTCTCACCGTGTACCGCCTGCAGAAACGCTGCATCCGTAGGGGCTGTCATTGGTTCGCGGGCTATGTGGCGTCAGAACTCGTAACTGGGAGTACATCGGTCTAGTACGAGTTCACGGGTGGGAAGTCACGGGTTTGACTGCCGTTCCAGTGCACTTTCACGGGTATAAGGTTGGCATAAGAGTGTTTGGGAATATTTTATAAGCAATTATATACACAAGCACCTATAATCGCCCAAGCAACCACGTAGCAATGGCCTGGCAATTATCACACTCAAATTTTATTCCAAAAAATCAACACATTCTCACCCCAAGGTGTGTCACCTTTTGACCATGCTTCAATATTTGACGCTTTAGGCGCCCTTTGGCGTCAGTTACGTGACGCGATCCTACGACGTCATATGACGATAAAAGGAAAATGTCAGTTAGATGATGCGGATAAGTTTACACCGTGTCCTAACTACACGCGACGCGATAAAATTCCAGCGGCAGTGTGTCTGTCCACACGCGACTGTGAGATGCCACACATTCAGAACAGCGTGTGAGCAGAGTCTCTCTGTGAAAGTGCACTGTTGGCCCACACTTGCATTGGAAATGGGTACCCAGATAGCAAACTGACATTGAATCAACGTGGAAATATGACATCGAAACAACGTTGATCTGACATTGTTTTGCTCATCGAATTAACGTTGAACCAACGTCAGACGCGTCATTCTTTCAAAACTAACGGAAAATCAACTTGAAATCAACGCGTTGTTTCAACGTTATGAACGCAAACCAATTTTCGATTTTCATTTAGCTTTGAAGAATGCTGCGTCTGACGTTGGTTCAACGTTAATTCGATGAGCAAAATCAACGTTGTTTCAATGTCATGAGAGACGTCGTTTCCACGTTGATTCAATGTCAGTTTGCTATCTGGGTAAGGACATAATCAAATCAAGAAATAACATTATTAAAAATCAAAACATTAACAAAATATACTCATTGACTAATTTTGTTATGAAGTACAGTTATATGTTTGCATAGAATTCATTTTGAACGCTATATTACATGCTTTCAAAATCTAAGGTAAATTATCCGTTATTGCTTGAGGCACAGTGACCTATTTTTAACTAAAAATAAATAATGTGTTCTCATAACCAGTGTAAATTTCTTCATTCCGTCGCATAGGAACCGTTTCTAAATTAGAAACTTTGTGTGTCGCCGTCGTGTCTGGTTAGGACAAAAACTCTGATTAACATGGAAAAGATACCTTTTATCGCATGTCGCGGCGCGTGTAGTTAGGACACGGTGTTAGGTCTGGGTTACACGCGATCCTAGGGCGTCATCTAACTGACGCTAAAGGGCGCCTAAAGCGTCAGATATTGAAGCATGGTCAAATGCTTCCCAAGGCGTCAGATAGGTGACGTCTTGGGTGTGAGAATAGGCTGAAAAAATCTATTCATTTGAGAACTTTTTCTGTGTATTTGCTTATTTTTTGTGGAGAAAACCCATCTAGCTGCCCCTGTAGTAGTATGGACCAAATGCAGTGAAATGTTGTCCTGGTTCCAGAGCTTAAGGTTCACGTACATCCACCGAGAATTGCCAACATGTTTGCTGCTGGTGAGACCGTCTTCCTGAGCTGTGTGGCGCGAGGCTGTGCCGCATCTGGCAGGAACTTTGCTCTTTATCAGAATGGGATCAACTTGGGGCAGTCCAGCAAGCTGTCAGCCATCTATAACTTTGACAGCCAGCACGCAGGCACCTACACCTGCCGCCCAATACCACCTCAAAACGTGCAGTCACCGGGAGTCACCCTGGCTCTTGGATGTGAGTATAAAATATTTATTGTGCTTATGGACAAAATAAAAAAAAAAATCAAATAAAGAATTTAAACACTTTGAAATGTTATTTAACAACTGAAACTTGTTTAAACAAACAAACAAAAAAACTAATTTTATGAAGCTTTATTTGTTTATGTCCCAAATACGTAAAACTATTGCACACAGTGATAAAAGCAGTGTGAGTGTGTGTAGTTGAGTTCACTTGCATTTGATCTCTTTCTTTCTGTGTCTTAGACGCTCCTCGCTACACCATGGTGCAGATCACCCCTCGAGAAGCAGTCAGAGAGGGCGATTCAGTGACTTTGACCTGCAGTAGTGATGGAGCTCCGCCAGCAGAAAGTTTTGCCTGGTTTAAGGAAGGAGAGAGTGGCAGCATGCCAGACAGCTTTAAACCGGAGCTGAGACTGTGGAGTTTGGACTACAGGGACCACGGAGAGTACTTCTGTGTGGCCCGTAACCCACTCGGCACAGACCGGTCAAGACCGCTTCTACTCAATGTTACCTGTAGGTTGCCACCATGTTTATCTATCTTTAATCTATTTACTGGTTTGTTTGCATGCATTTCTACTGTGCATATAGAGGTTTTCTAACTGCAGCGGCGTGCAGTTTATCAGTGAATAGGTCAAAGTGACCGCCTTTTCTTTCTTTTTTTTTTTTTTTGTGGAAATGTCACCAGACATTTCAACTTTTCACCTTCCCTAATTAGACACATGTTTCCAATGTTGCTGAGCTTATGACTCTGTGAGTTTTTTCAGTTGCTGGTTCTTGTGTAATAACTTTAATTTTGGCAGGACATTATGTCACATTGTCACACATTGTCTGCCAACCTCCAATAGATCAAAGTTCGAATCAAGTGTACATATTTAGGTCAAATATGCCGGGAAGCCACATGATGCTTAGTCGTGAAAGGAGTATTTACTTCCTGTTTTCACTTGCTAAGTCAAACATCAGTACTAACATTGGTCATACTTAGGGTTAGGGGTTAGTATTAAACATTGGTACGTGACTTGGACAACGTTGTTTATGCCATAGGCATGACTGGTACCTCAAATAGTGTAGTTTATGTAGGACAAGTGTGCTACTACGTTTCAAAATTTTCAATTATCACCTGCCAAATTATAAAACATCCAACCAAGCTCAATTGGCGTCCGACCAAGCTCAAGTTCTTTAAGCGTGAGCCAATAAGCAACCACACTGTAAAAAGGCATGCAAACCGATTATCTTAAAAAAAGTAAAGTGAAATAGGAATAGTATTGTACTGGCAAATGCTTAGATAGTTCACTTACACAAGAGTTATAGTAACTAAAAAGAATAAATACAATTTAAAATTGTTTTGCATGCTGCATGTTGAAGTCTGTGTGTGACTGGTCAATTGCAAGATATTGTCACAAATATAGAAGGATTGATCAACCCAGTTAAAAGTTTCACAAAGTGTTTATCATTATTTGACATGAAAAATAGACTAGATAATGATTTATTAGAAGCTGTAGATGTTTTCTTGTTGCATCACTGCATCAGGAAGAGAAGTAAATAACACAGTCTCATCCCAAGAAGTCATATAACTGACGTCTTTGGGCCATACGTCAACATCCGCCTTTTTAGGGTACCCTTAAACGTCGGTTACATGACGATCCCGGGCCGTCATACAACTGACGCTTTACCTTTAACGTCGGCTAGGTGACGGGGTAGGTTTAGGATCCGATAACGTCAACTAACCGACGTTTAAGGGTACCCTAAAAAGGCGGATGTTGACGTAGCCTATGGTCAAAAGACGTCCCAAAACGTCAGTTATACTTGGGATGAGACCGCGCTGAAGTATATTAATGTAAATGTTCCAAATGTCCATCCAAACAGAACACTAATCACCATAATGGTGAGTTCAGACAAAACATTTCAGGAAAATCAACATACATTTTTTAAGTCAGCTTATATGACATTCTCTCAAAAATTCAAGATGATTTTGGGAAATGAGCGAATGCATATAGAGAAAGATAACTGCAGAAGTGGAGGGAATGAGTGAAAACAAAGTCTATTTAGAATTGATACACCTCAACTTTTTTCTTTTGCTTCACAAAATGGCACTCAAATCAATTAATCTTAACTTGGTCAGTGTGTGAATAGTACAGATTACTAGATTTTTACAATCAAGTTAAGACATTAAGTAAAGTTAATTGCTAGTTAGAACAAGAGTTAAAGGATTAGTTCACTTAAAAAAAACTTTTGCTGATAATTTACTCACCCCCATGTCATCCAAGATGTCCATGTCTTTCTTTCTTCAGTGCTTTTATATATTGCAAAATATACTTGTGTGTGTTTCCAGACTCCCCAAAGAACACAAGAATCCTCATCAGCCCTAAAGGAGACATTATGGAAGGTTTTGCTGTCAATCTGACCTGCAGCAGCAACGCCAACCCTCCTGTGGATCAATACTCCTGGTACAAAGTGAATGGCGGGCAGCCCTGGACCAGAGGCGCCGCGCAAAATCTCACCTTCCTTAGTGTGCGTTCCCATCATGCCGGACAATACTACTGCACTGCATGGAACGTGTTTGGCATGGAGACATCAGCCACTATTTCTCTTTCAGTGCTTTGTAAGTTCATATATTATAAACTCTATACTGTGTGTATGCCTGTGTGTGAACTACTTATTTCACCACTCTCTCTCTCTCTGTATCAGATGCCCCCAAAAACACCTCGGTGTTGGCTCAGCCTTCCCCTGTGATCGAAGCGGGCAGCTCTTTGACGCTGACCTGCAGCAGTCAGGCCAATCCGGCGGTGGAGAACTACACCTGGCACCGGATCAATACGGCTGACGCCTGGGAAACTCGATCGGGTCCCAGCTACACCATTGCTGAGGTCAGCCCCCGAGCCAGCGGCCAGTACTACTGCGAGGCCCGCAACCGCATAGGGGCTCACAGCTCGCCTGTTCTGACGGTGAAAGTTCGAGGTCAGTACCTTACACAATTACTGTGTTCAACAATCTGTTTATTGTTTGTTTGAGGATCAAACATCTACCTATGATTATTATTTGGATTAAAGGTGCATTATGCAATATTTCATGTTAAAAATACCCGTTTTTCTAACCCATACTATTGCCTGATTGGCTGAATGAGGCCTTCTCTGATCACTGCGATTGCCTCTATAATCCTGTTCAGTAAAATAAATAAGAGGGATTCGGGACGGAATTTGAGACTGGGCGTGACGTCATGCGCGTTCACGCTCACATAGCTATGTCTGGCAGGGTTGTGTATTCGCCGCCATTGTCCGTATCAGCGAAGACAACTCGAGCGACAAAACTTTAGTCAACTTTCGACAAAAGTAGAAGATGGATTCAAAGAGACCGGCTTGTAGTTCATTCCAAACCCCAATGCAAAAGCCAAAGAAAATAAAACTTTTGTCTAGTGCCAGGCGTCAGAATAAGACGAGAGTGGCTTTCAACAAACGGAGAGATCTCCGGTCTGCTCTAGGGTTCAAAAGGGATCCTATACAAAGTTATAACTTATATTGTTTATGAACGTGTTTCCATAATAATACAATCATAAGTGGATAGAGTAAGCACATAAAACAGTTCAACATAGAGATAGATGGAAACAAAAAACAAAATTTTCCCCTGTAATTTACTCAAATGCCTTTCCTTTCATATATTTAAAATGACTTCCAGATTTATAACTTTATTACCTCTGAAGACATTATGACTGTAACAAAAGATTTGTGCAGCTTATGCTCCTTTGGTTATGAACAGCTCGTGCAAGTGTGCGTTTGTGGTCTATGAGAGTGCACACCTGGTTGCAGTTTCGCTTGTCACCAAAGGGGGCGTAGTTCTGCAAAAACTCAGACCTCTTTAAAAACTCTTTAATAAATGTAATGTTTTAATGTAATGCTTTTAGAACATTGATGTTTTTTTTTTATCATATTGCTGTCACTGCTGATTTTTTTTTTCAGAAACTGATACTTTATTCCACAAGGACACATCGAATTTATCAAAAGATACCGCAAAGACAGCTATTATGCTATGTTTCAAATGCTGTTCTTTTTAACTTTATATTCAAACAAATCAAAATGTATCACGGTATCCACAAAAATATTAAGCAGCACAACTGTTTTCCAAATATAGTTAAATAAATATAGTTACGCCTGTTAGATGTTATGTATTTGTTAATTAGGTAATTGATGTGCATGATTGAGTTGAAGTGTTTTTTTTGTCCAGGCCGATTGAAAGTGATCGCATTGGCGTCTGCAGTGGGCGTGTCTATCGGACTGATCTCATTGACCGTGGTCGTCATGATCAGGTGATTGTATGTTTATGTGCTAAAATGGTGAATATCTGATCTTCTCATTTGGTCTTACACACATCATTTCACGTTTCTTTTGCAGTAAAAACATGCATCGTGTCGACACTGAAAATCGTGAGGAAGAAAAACAGGTAAATATGTTTTTTAATATATTTAATTCTGTCATAATAGGATTTGAATCGACAAAAAATTAGCCTATTAATCAAATGGCTTTTTCCTTTTAAAAAACAGTGTTCACCAGTAGTTGATTTACCAATGGATGAAACTCTGTTCAGCGAATCAACTTCAGAGACGTTTCTCTTCAAGAGCACAAAAATGACAGATATCCCGGTAAGTTTTCTTAGTTTAAATATGTGAATTTGGACACAGTCTAGATATTCTCTATCTGGACTGTGTCACAATTCACATATATATATATATATAATACACACTAAAAGTATGTATGCTGGTGTAAGGATGTTTTAGTAAGAAATGGTCATGAAATTATAACACTGTAATTATCATTAGCTAAATTTCCAATCTCAAATTAAATCATTACAACTTTCAGGATGGGTTATACATTTAAAAACTGAGCACCTTTGTTCAACATAAAAATCTTACCCTCATCTTTTTCAATTGCAAAATTTACTGTAATTATGGTATGAAAACTGTACGAAGCCATAATAATGACATACTAAGTCAACTTATCAAATTAATTACATAAGCCATAATTATGACATATGCAAAGTAAATAGTCATAATTATGACATGTTAAGTCATAATTTTGAGAAAAACGTTAAATGAAATTGGAAATTAGGACATACTACGTCAAATTATGATAAATTCAAACTTGACACAAGTCATCATTTTGATTTAAGTGAGATAGTTGGATTTATGACTTTCCTAGTATGTCATTATTTGAGTTTTATATCATAGTTATAATTTTTTAATCTAATAATTTGAAATTCCACAACTGTCACATGTAGAGTAATTTGTAATGCACTAATTGTAGTCTTGATATTAAGAATGCATAGTATATGAGTTGGTCCATACTGTACAAAGTCATGTGACACATGTTTTATGTTGTACCTGTTTCAGGAGGAGCCAGAGGAGATGTATGAAAGCAGTTACCCATCCATCGTACCCCTGAAAGAAGCTCCTCGGAGCACTGAGGAACAGAGACAGGTCAACTACATTACGGTGCATTTCTCTCGCATGCCCAGGTTAAACACAATTACACCATCCACGTGTGCTGGTTTGCGGCAGTCCTCTGTCATATTAAAACAAGAGATGTTGTGTTTGCCATCTTAATTTACAGTATGGACCAGGTGCAGGTCACAAACATACCTCTAGATGGAGGGAAGAAGCTTAAAGATGGTCCTGATGTTGTTTCCACCAAGCAACCGAGAGAGGGGATGGAAGAGTCTGGAATCTAAAGCCAGTGAATTGTGAAACCACACAGGGATTTTTTCTAAACTACATGTACTTATAGAGCATGTGTGGACCACTTGATGTAGCCTGAAAGTCAGAGACTTGAAAAAAGACCACACATGTAGATGAAATCACATGTAATTTGCTCTAATAAAATTTCAGTTGCTCAAAACAGATACTACTGTTCAAAAGTTATGGGGTCAGTCATTTTTTTTAAATGTTTTTGAGTCTTTTGTGCTCGACCTCTTGTTAAATTTTCTATATTAAAATGTTATTCCTGTGAGAATGAATTTTCAGCATAATTACTCCAGTCTTCTGTGTCACATGATCCTTCAGAAATCATTATAATATGATGTTTTGCTGTGCAAGAAACATTTCTTATTATTATCAATGTTGAAAACAGTTGTGCTGCTTAATATTTTTGTGGAAGCCTTGATTTTTTTTTTTTTTTTTTTTTTTGCTGATATCTTTAAATCGAAAAATCAGAAGATCAGCATTTAGTTGAAACAGAAATATTTTATGACATTATAAATGTCTTTACTGTCACTTTTGATCCATTTAATACATCCTTGCTGAATAAAAACATGAATTTCCTTCCAGATCTTACTTCCCCAATACTTTTGAACAGTAGGGCAAATATGTGGTGCGAACTTCTTGTCCCATAGATTTGATTAAACTGATCATAAAAAAATCCCATTTAAACATTTAATTTAATTGACATGGTGTAACGGTTGTTCCTGACAGGAAGCTCCAAATAAAAAATAATTTCTTACAATGATAACATAAAGTCTGTTTACTTATACATTCTGGCAACAATACTGTCATGTTTTAAGTCTTTTTGTCACATTTTGAGTTTGTTTTCCTGTAATGTGAATGTCTGTGTTTCTTAAGCCAGGACCACACTGTATGAATTTGGCCACGATTTTGCCATTTGAGAAAAATTTAGCAAATCCTAAAAGATTCCTATAGGCTAAAATCTGAAGTCTTTGATCGTTAGTTTGAGATGTTCATCAACAGCCGATTAATGACCGTTGCAATCAAATTTGACCTCAGATGAAATTCTGGCAGTGTCAGAAGATTTGACTCAGTCCTGCAGTTTGACTTCTACTACGACTGTCAAATTGTCTTCATTTTTCAAGACAAGCCATGACCAAAAAATGTTAGAGATTTCTTTGTAGCCACCATTTCAATCCCACTTGTAATGCAGTTCACATCACTGAACGTGTCATTGTCAGAGATCTTACAGTGTGTCATGGCTCACAGCGATGGTCATGTTGATATACTGCAAAAAACATATTGTTGGTTTAACTTAAAAAAGTAAGCAACCTGGGTTGCCTTAAAATTTGAAGTTGATTGAACTGGAAAAAGTGAGTTAATACAATGAAGGAGACTCATTTAATCATCAGAAACTCAAAATAATAAGTTATCTCAACTAAATAAGTTATTATAAAGTTGATTTGACAAAAGAAAATATGTGATAACAAATCTTGAAAATATTTTTTTTACAGTGCAAGCAGCAATTTTTACACAAACTAACACTTTTTAGTTTACTTAAAATGGATGTAGCAGCAGTAAGAATTCTCCTTTCACAGGGGAATCAGTCGTTCGATTAGGGTCTAATACACAGGCGTTCATGGATTCACAAAGTGTGCTCCAAAATTCTAAATTCTACAATCACATGGAAAATTGGGTTTTATAAACAGCGATTTATAAGTTAAATAGATTAAATAGATTTAAACAGTGAACACAGTACCAAGTGCTTTGTTAATTGAGTTATATGCCAGAAAACAGACGTCAAGCAGTTTTCTATAATTTACAATGTGAGAATCCATAATCCATAATATAATTCCTGCTGACTTCATAAATTCATTACTTTCTACTATTGTTCTTTGTTCTAATTTATTTCAGGCTCTGTTGATCAGTCCCTCTTGTTCAGTGGAGGATGGTCATTGTGTTTTTGCCAAGTAAGACATGTTCCTTGATCAACATCTTTTGTTGATCCTGGAACAAAATTCCTGTCCAAAAACACTGTATTTAATTACTTAATGTGATTCAGCAATTGTATACCTGCTCATTTGTCACCATTTTTGTCTGTGGAATTCGTAACAACCTTCTAATACACTTGTTCTAAAGCCTAAATGCGCCGACTTCCTCTTTCTTCAATGTCCTCACTTCGCAACCTTAGCCCTTAACACTGGTTGTAACCCTAAACTTGACATTAACCATAAACTTGTTCCTCATACTGTAAAAAAAAAATACTTTCATGATTTGTAATCACAACATTTTTTCTTTTGTCAAATCAACTTAGATTTATGTAGTTCGGATAACATAATATTTTGAGTTTCTGGTGATTAATCTCCATTGCATTAACTCAATTTTTCCATTTCAATGAACTTAAAATTTTAAGGCAACCAGGTTACTTATTTTTTTAAGTTAAACCAAAAATATTTTTTTACAGAGTGATGTTTTTTTTACAGTGTGAATTTTGTTCCAGAATCAACAAAGATTTTGATCCAGGAACATGTTTTACTTTGTTAAATGATGTCGGCAACATGCAAAATGTAAGACACAACATGATATATAGCATACATTATGTTGTTTGATCTGCAGAATATAATATAAAAAGATAAATAATATAGATGCAGAAAGGCTGTAAATGAATGTGAAAGTAGCATACAGACAGAAAAGAAATGACAGTATCAGTTTTGGTCACAGCCACTGGTTATTTTTCTCATCCTCTGTGGTAAAATAAATATTGACTGCTTGTTTAAAGTGATCTTGACCTCGCTCTCCTGAAAGACAAAGCCATTTTCCATTAGTTTCAATAAGACCAGTAATGATGACAAGCAAGAAACCCATTGATTAAGTGCTTTGCTTACTTGGACTTGTATCTGATGAATATCACAATGCCTGCTATTGCGATAATGATGACAATTACCCCAAACACAATTCCAACAGTAGATGAAGATGCACTTCTTGCTGTGAGGAATTGAGGACAATGTAACTCTTCCAAATATACATATAAATGTGTGTGTGCCATATTGATTGGTCACTGTTTTAAATTGTTTTTTTTTTTTTTTTAAATAAAACAAAGAATGAGTCATGAAAGCTGGACAGATTTCTCTGAGGAAGTGTCTCTCGTTTGAGGAAATGCGTTTTCTTATGTCATCTTGAACAACAGACTGGCCTAACAACGGAAGTTGCTTTAAGAGTAAACAGTGGAAAACAGACACGAAAATATGAAACACATTTGAATTATTTCAGAATACAGAAGAATGACCTTATTCAATTATTATAAATGGTAGCTTCAGATTACTGTTCCATTTGTTAGCATTAGTGCATTAGTTAACATGAACTAACAAAGCATTTAGCAATCTTAGTTAATGTTAGTATCAACACTTGCTAATAAAACATTACAATAGAAAGTTTTATGGACTTGAGCTAACATGAATTATTAATAAACAGTTGTATTTGTTAACAAAGATGAATAAATACTTTAACATATAAATTGCTAGTTTAGGCTATATTATTAACTAACGTTAACTAATGGGACCTTATTGTAAAGTGTTACCATATAAATAGCCTAATCAACACATTCTCACCCCAAGGCGTCACCTTTTGACCATGCTTCAATATTTGACGCTTTAGGCACCCTTAAGCGTCAGTTACATGACGCGATCCTACGGCGTCATCTGACGCTAAAGGAAAAGCGTCAGTTAGATAACGCGGGTAGGTTTCACAGACAGTAAAAGAAATGGACAGAGCGATCTCATTGGAACTCCATTGAGACGATTGAAGCCTGTTTTTGGCGATTTTTTAGCACTTCCGTCCCTGACGCGCAGACTCAAACATTGACTACGTACGTAATATGACGAGAGCAACCCATCTGTCTTCTAATGCTGTGGCATGAGAAATCTGAATCATTCCCTTCCGAAACATACAGAGGCGGAGAGTGTGAATAGTAGCCGTCCATGAGCTAGGAGAAGGAGACAATTCTGCTAGGTATTCTGATTAATTATTTTGTCATTTTGCCTCCACGTTTCCACGATTGTGTGCGAGCTTCTTCTCCTGTCCATATGGTAATTTCTCAACTGTGCGACAGAGAGTCGCGTGGGTATGACGCAATCGTTAGCCTACTTTCACTAAAACTGCTTCTACGGGGCCATAACATAAGCTACAAGGTAATGGAGCATTTTATACATTGTTGTGTTTCTTTAGAAATAAATAAAGGACAAATGGGGTCTTCAAACGCCTCAGATGTAAAGTTATTCGCTGTCAAAGTGACGCCAAAATGAATGGGAGTCAATAGGAATGCTAACGCAAGTGAAGTTCTGCTACAAGATGGCAGCTCCCGCGAGGCTTCAACTTCCGGTCGATGGATTACCCCCTTGGTAGGTTTAGGTCTGGGGTAGGGGTAGGGTTACACGCGATCCTAGGGCGTTATTTAACTGACGCTAAAGGGCGCCTAAAGCATCAGATATTAGGTGACGCCGTGAGAATGGGCTTTTAGTTGTTTTGGTCTAAAATATTTAATTACTTTAGTTTATAGGGTCTAATTCTCACTTTTAACATTAACTATGACTTTTTCCTCAATGAACTCCTAATAACTGCTTTATAATAGTTATGGTGGTTATTAAAGGATGCAGAATATGATTAAGCAGAATAAGGCATTATTACGTGCTTTAAAAGTAATAAACAATAGTAAGAATTGGACCCTAAACTAAAGTGTTACAGTTTTATTTTACCCCAGCACTGGCAAACGTTAAAAATTTAATTATCAAAATGTGCAATTTAAGTGCACTTCTCAGTATGTGTTGAAATATTAACATGTCAGTTAATAGCTGCTCTTACTTTGTATGTGATGTGTAACGGTAACCTGTAGATTCACTCCTCTCTGTCCTGGTAGCTTGGCCTTCAGGTGGTCGGTGATGAACCGGAACATGTACACGCCACTGTCTGCTGACCTCAAATCAGATATCATCAGAGAACAGTTTTTGCTCCCCGTCTGCCCAAAGTACCTGATGCGGCCCTGATACGAGGGCTCTGGGAATATCCCTGCACTGTGGTACACGTATCTCGGAGTGATGCAGTGGCTTTGATTCAGACACCACATCTCTGACAGCACTTTGTGTGGTACTCCCTGCTCTGACACCTCAGGGAAGTCATAGGTGCACTGCAGAACTACAGAAGACCCAAGAGGAGCATAGACTGGATCATTAGGAACATGCACTATCCAGTCGACAGCAAGGACGCCTGAAATGGAAGCATGAGTGAAATAACATTCCCATCTGTACCTGAAAAGCAACTTTTAGTCTTTAGAGAACTCTTCTGATGTTATAAGGCTCACCTGATAGAATCAAAGATGTCAGAATCCAAATGCCTGCAAGGAGCTTCACAATCATGTTTGCTCCCTCAAGTAGGCTGCACACTGAGCAAGAGCAATGAAGACATCACCCTTGCCTGGTTTTGAGTTCCTCCTCCTCCTTTGTCGTCATTTACTTACTTCCTATTCCCTTCTTTTTGTTCTTTTTTCATGTGGTGCATCTTTTATTTTTGTATCATACGTCCTATGTTATTTTATGACCAACTACAATCTACACTCACCTAAAGGATTATTAGGACCATACTAATACTGTGTTTGACCCCTTTCGCCTTCAGAACTGCCTTAATGCTATGTGGCATTGATTAAACAAGGTGCTGAAAGCATTCTTTAGAAATGTTGGCCCATATTGATGGGAGAGCAAAATTACTCTCAAAATTACTCTACTTGCTTAAATTACTTAATTAACATTCAGTTTGGAGTTCAGGAGATTGTCTTGACCAGTACCGCACCCCTAAATGCACTGAAGCAACTGCCATGTGATTGGTTGATTAGATAATTGCATTAATGAGAAATTGAACAGGTGCTCCTAATAATCCTTTGGGTGAGTGTATAAGGCTATTCATTTTAACAGTTTAAAATGAATATTACTAAATATTTAATGTGTTTATGGCATATATGGCACATCTAAAGATCATGTGTGTATATATATATATATGAAAATAATTTATTTAAAGAATAATTAATTAATAATTTAATTAATAATAATTATTACAATAATAATTATTTTTAATGTTATCTGTCGTTATCAATAATACATAGGCATAAAAAATGATTTTTTAAGTATAAAAAGTATGATTTTTTCACATTCTTTTTAAATTCATTATCGTTATTCAGTTTGAAGGATCAGTGTTTATATGCGAAAATCAATATAAATCAAACAAGAAAGCACATTTACCACATGTATCATGTTCTGTAGGCTAAATGGCTGTATTATTGGTTATGCTTTAGTCGCCGTCGCACCTCTCCATGACGTGCTGAACTGCTCCTGAAGTTGAGATGGGGTGCGCGCATACAGATTCACCTGTCAAGCGCGCGCGCGCGCAACACACACACACCTGCGCTTCGCTGAGACTCTACTGGCCGGAAGAGGGAGGTTTCCACCCCAGCGAACAGCACAGAGAGAGCGGAGAGAGTGAGGAGAAGAGCTGTTCTGACTGCCGGAGAATAGCGTCATTTAACAAACAAGAAAAGAGCGTAGGCCTATAGGACTCCGGGGAAAGGGAAATATCAGCGCGGATATTTGGATTAAACAACTGATTTACCGCGTCATCTCTTTATTTCTACTTCAAAAGTTTATCCAAAGACCTGTAGTGGAGAGGTAAATGTGAAAATTGTTTTTACTATTATGAGCATTATAGTGACAACCAGAAATAAGACAATTAATTTTGATATATTACCAAAATGTCCATTTATATCCAATAATGATAATAATCCTCATCTCCAGTTTTATTTTTATTTTAACTGGCTTATGTAACGGACCATCAGGACAAAATTCGTTAAATTGGATTTTACTGATAATAAACTGGATGTGAAAATAGCTTCTTTTTTCATTTACATTTAAAAATAAATCTCAGTACTTGGAAATACTTAAGACAAAAAGTAATTTTCTCAACACTTTTCTCAAACCGTCTCAACTTTACAATTTTACAATCTTGCAGTGGTAAATTGATTAGCTATACACTTCAACAAGTCTGACCCATTAAAAAGTAAGTAGAAATGGCAGAAATGATAGCCACAAGGTACATTTAGGAAATAATATTTGTTGGTTTTTTATAGCATTATGTTAAGCAAATTTTGCAGTGATTGTTAATAACACTGTCTGTAACCCTCTGAAGTTTGCACTTTGGTTTATTTAACTTGCTTAACCCATATTTGTCCATGACAGCAGTTAAATTATGTTTTCTAAGCTTTTCTAAACATTTCCAGGTCTGAAAGAAGCAGCAAATCAAAGTTTGGAGGAGGAAAATCCATTCCAAGCTTATAAGTCAGTTTTCTGTTGGATAAAGATGCCAGAGAAGAAGATCGGTGAGTGCTGAGCTGTTTCTCTCTTTTTTTTCTCTTTTTTTGACATCAGATGACTGGTTTGTTAAAGATTAACAGCTGGCCGGTGATGGGTCATGTACTTGATTTGTTTTGGTCGGTCTGAATCTGTGCATCACTTTGACAGAAGGCCAAAAGGTGACAAGACATGTCATGACGTGATTTGGCCATACAGCTGTTTTCATTTATACAATGGATAAAAAGAAAATTAGGGTTAACTGTGAATATATACACTGTTATCTTTCTCAAAAAACAGATGTGGTTCAATTTTTTATGCGAGCTTGTAAATTTAGATTTAGATAAAACTATACTCGTTTACCCTAGTTTTTTTCTGGCTGCTCAAATTTAATATCTCACAGGTGACCATCTATTTGAATTCTCTCATTAAAAACGAGACATTGTTCTAGACCAAAACATATTGTTACAGTGGATACAGAACATTTTAGAGCTGACAACAGTTTTGTTTCGATTAATGTTAATTTATTAACCACATTTAAAGAGGCGTGTGATGTTTTAATTTGTCCGCAAAACATGAATTATCCAGGTATGATGGTCTTGAGAGAGAGAGAGCGAGAGAGAGAGAAAGCAGTGTACCATGAAGAAGCTTGGTCTCATACACACCCCCCACTCAGACAAAAGTACTACTTGTTCTCCGGTCAAATGGGTCAAGGCAGGTGGCGTAGAAAAAGTCTGAGGCAGTGGGGAAATCCTCAGGAATGAAACGGGAGACAGCGAACAGGAAAACATCACACTGTTTCAGTTTTGTTCTGACCTCTAATATAGGAATTCAAAGTGGAAAAAACGTCACTGGTCAGTTGAGTCACGGTGAGCTTTGGATGGTCACATTTTGCCTTTTCTCTTTTCTGATACAGCGGTTATTTATTGTTTAACAGTTTGTATCAATGACCAAGATGTTTCACAAGTAGAATTACAACAGTTCTCATATATTCAGTCCAACATCTATACACTCTTAAAAATGCTGGGCTGTTTTAACCCAATTTTGGGTCAAATATGGACAAACCCAGCCATTGGGTTAGATTTTTAAATTACATTTTTAACCCAATGTTTGAGTTTGTCCATATTTGACCCAAATTGGGTTAAAACAGCCCAGCATTTTTTAGAGTGTATAAATAAAATATTTCATAATTCAGATGCATATTGAAATGCTTTCTGATAATGGAATTTAAGGATAAAGTGCATTTCATACAGATGACTGATTTTCTAAAGTAAGGAATTAGTACAATTGTTTAGTTTTTGAAAGAAGTCTCCTCTACTCACCAAGTCTGCTTTTATTTAATCAAAATACAGTAAAAACAGTAATTATTGTTTAACTATTTGATTATATTTTAAATGTAATTTGTTCCTGTGGTGCGAACTCCAGTCTTCAGTGTCACACGGTCCTTAACAAATCATTCTAGTATTCTGATTTGCTGCTCAAGAAACATTTCTGATTATTATCAATATTCTTGTTGAAACAGTAATACATTGTTACATTCATTATAAATCTTTACTGATCGATTTAATGTGTATTTGAGGAATAAAAATAATAATTTCTTAAAAAAATAAAATACATCTAACCCCAAACATTTCAACGGTAGTGTCGATGTTCTAATTTTGCGTCTTTTTATTTCCACATAGTTCAACAAAACAGTTTCAACTTCATAATTCATTTATTGGGAAAGTAATAATGAGTTGGATAAACAGTTAGTTATTACTGCTTGATTAATATTTCACTTCACATGAGATGACCATGTTAGATTTTATTTGACTGGGAATCTCTACATTACTGCTTACATCCTGTATTGTAAGAAATAATGTTAGAGAATGGGATTCTCAGCACTTGGTCTTAGAAATCACAATTCAATGAATCATGGAAGCTGCAGATTCCCCACCATTCATCATTTCTTATCATGACAGAAACATTAACATCATTTAACAACACATGAGACGTGCGGTTTTTCTCAGAATAAACATCTCAAGTCATATTTATATTCGGTGTGTTTTATATAGGATGATAATGGCTATTGATTGAGCATATAATCATAGTATAATAAAGTCGGGCTTGTAAATGGTAGAACTGCAAATGATCAGTGCAAGCAGGTCTGGATATGATATGTTTTTTTGGCATTGGTCAATAACAGTGACATGGTTGCATTTATTTTGTCTTGCTGACACTGCTCTCTCTCTATGTGTGTGAGTGTGTGGTTCAGGTATTATCTATGTTATGTGGATAAAAATAATTTTTTGGTTTGAGGAAAACAGCTTAGAAATCGTCTGTGATGGGTATAGTTTAGGGTTAAGGGAATGAAATTACAGTTTGTAGAGTAAAAGTCCTCATAAAACATGGAAACCCAATGTGTGTGTGTGCATGTGGAGAGAGAGAGCTGATCATGACACTGAGATTCAGTCTCCGTTTACTTTAGCAGAGAGGAATTGATGACTTTGGACTATTGATTTTGTTCATGGTTCTGTTCTTTTCATCAGCTTTGTCATGAGTTATGTGTTTGCTCACAAGCATGTATTTTAACATTCACAAAATCTCACATTACTGCATTAAATACATGCTTTGTCCTGTCCTACAGGAAGTCCAGGGATGACCATCTTCAGTCCGTATCGTGTGGTCGCTGCGGTCGCAGTGATCTTGATCATACTGGGGGGACTGGGAGCCGCCATCTGGGCCCTTGGTAAGACTTTCAGCTCGGCTTTCTGGGAATTGTGGGTTGCTTCTATAACGGCTGATTTAATGGAATACTGCACTCTCAGACACTTATTACACTTGTTTTGTTTGTTTGATTTTTTAGTCACGTATCTTAGAACAACAGAAGATACTGGATTATTTGATGGTAAGCATTGTTCATTTTTAATTACATGTAAATATATTAATATGAGTGTAACGATCGTGTCACAATATATTGCTGTATAACATATGTATCGTGGATAGTGACGATATGTATTGTGTATAAATACAAATTAATGTGTGGGGGGAAAAAAATCAAGTTTTAAAGAGTTTTAGTGTCAGTACTGTTATACTACTACATATAATGTTGAATATAATAATGCAATGGGGGAATATTTGTGGGTCCTGATACACTGTAAAAACCAATTAGTTCAGTTTACTTAATTTTATTATGCAAACTCGTTGCCTTAATTTCATTAAGTAAGCATAACTTAATTAATTGCAAGTTATTCTTACTGAATCCATTTAAGTTTAGTCAACTTAAATCTGTCTGTGATCTGAGGAAGTGTCCTCCCAGAGTGCATTGCGGCATGAATAAATTAATTGCTTTGTTTTTCTATGTTTGGCTTTATTTTACCATTACAATTTTATTGGGGTTATACTTACAAGAGACCTCAAAAAATTGTAAAGGTCAATTATTTAAATCATTAAAAATGTGTATATATATGGTACTCAAAATGGTACTCAAACCAGTCAAGTAAAGTTTACAAGGTTTTTCTGAGTAACGAAGGCATAGCATGCAAACAGTACAAATTACTAAGAAATTTTAAGTAAGATCAACAAATTATTGGACATTAAGTAAAGTTAACAAAAAAATTCTTAAGAACAATGTTAGTCTGTTACCAGTAAATAGTGTCCGACATTATTTCAAATATAGCCAGTAACAGAGTGCAAGCATATTCATCTAAGGCCCCGTCCACAATACTGTGTTTTCGTTAAGAAACGGAGAATTCAAACGAATACGATCTCAGTCCACACCAGCGTTTTATCTGCGTATTAGAAATGATCTCCGTCCACATTAAAACGACTGAAAACGTGGATCACGTGACCATTCACTAACACTGGGCATGCGCATGCCGGTGTAAACAGTCATGACTGATAACACCCAATCATGGAGCCAAGTGTCAGCCCCTGCGTCAGTGTTTCTGAAGTCCTACGTTTTGTCTCGTCCACACTAAAACGCCGTCCGGAGATTCAAAACGCAAAACGGACCTGCAGCGTTTCTAAACTTCTCCGTTTTAGGTCTTCGTTTTTCCCGTTTTAGTCTGGACGGGAGGTGCAAACGTAGCAAAGGTCTCCGTTTTTAAACGAAAACGTAGTAGTGTGGACGGGGCCTTAAATAATTCAGTATTTTGCGCTTCAGAATCATGAATATTTTTATTCTGGCGTCACCAGTCCTGTGCATTGGGTTACCAGCACCAAGTGCAAACCTATTCGTTTACACCCACAATGAAATATAAAATTTTGCAAATTAATCAACAGTACATTTTTTGTTAACCCTTTATCATGTCTTGGAGTATCGAAATAATATTGTATCGCAAGATCGTATCGAATTGTGATTTGTGACATTAGTGTGTCGTTACACCCCTATTATTGTACATGTATATAGGTCATTTTTGTGTTTTTGAAAAAAGTTTCAATTATGCTCACCGAATCTGCCGAAAGATATTATGAACCCAAGGACTGTCCACATTATGCCCTGTAGTGCAGGTGAGTGCAGCTGACCAGAGGCTGAGAGTGTTCGACTCCACGCAGCGGAGATGGAGACACGTCTGCTCGTCCAGCGTCAACCAGCTCATCGCCAACATCAGCTGTGAGGAGATGGGCTTCATCAGGTAACAAACAAGCATCACTGTGTCTCAGACATTCATATAGTCAAGCCAGATTCAATGGGCTCTATGCACGGCGTTATTTCCGGTGAAGGATTAAGGATGCTCGATAACTTCCGCCGATCATAGAGTCCAATGCAATACAGAGAATTTCTATTGAATTTTATACTCCATGGTTATACTAATGAAACGTTAGTCACAAAAACAGATAAAACAGACACCCCTCGTTGTGTTTATGATTCTTTTTAAAATTATATTAAATAAACATAACTATATATAAAATTACATCTAAACGTATGTACGTTTCGTTTCAAAGACGGGAGGACAGTAAACATTGAAGACTCTGCCATAATCCCGTTTTCTCCGGTTTTCCTCCGCTTTAATCTACACAACCGGAAATGGACGAGCATCCTTACGTCAAATGCGGAACTTATGCGTGCATATAGCCCATTGTTAACTGGAATTCATCATTGTTTTAGTTATGTCTTGATTCACATTTTTTTTCTTTTCATTCAGAGCAGTAAATGTCTCAGCCACATGTGCTCCTGACAATGGTGGTGACCGAGATTTTTTCTGCGTGAAAGATAGCGAGTTAACATACGGGAAGAAGATAAAAACAGCCCTTTATCCTTGGTAAGACATTACCTTTTCATGTGATTAAATATAAATATATGCACCCTGAGCATCACCAAATTGAATTCAGAAAAGAAACGTTCAAACAGTTCCCCTTTAGCCATTGTCTACACTGAGGGGGGCTATAATATCTAGAGAAAGCTCTGTTAGCATTCTCTATACCAAGCTAGACATTTTGCATTTTAAAGGGATACTCCACCGTTTTTTTCATATTAAACCATGTTATTCCCTTAACTAAGATGAGTTGATGCATACTCTCTCGTCACAGTGCATGCCGTACACTCAATCGCTCTGGCGTGCGAGACACTTTGATAGCATTTAACTAGCCCAATTCATTCAATAGGGGCCATGATTTTTAAATTGTAATACGATTATTATTATTATTATTTAACGCTAAGAACCGGTTGCAATAGTCTTCTCTAAAACATTCCGATGTTTCATTTCTGTTTCAGTAAATGTGACAAAGGTCAGATACTAGAGGTGATTTGTCAGGGTAAGTGCTACAACTCAATTTGTAGCATTTTGAATATTTTTTCACTGCAAGCAGGCTCCATGATTTGTTGACTCTCTATCGCTGTAGACTGTGGCCGTCGTATGCTGCCTGAAGAGCGGATCGTGGGGGGAGTCGATGCTCGCCAGGGTTCGTGGCCATGGCAGGTCAGCTTACAGTATGATGGAGTTCACCAGTGCGGTGGATCCATCATTTCCGATCGCTGGATTGTCAGTGCTGCACACTGCTTTCCTGAGTGAGTGACACACATTGTACACCCGTATTCTCGAACGTTCAGAACGTATTAAAAGTTTTGTTTTCAGTTGAAAATTGTGTTGTGTTTGCAGCCCCTATAGTTAACAACTAATAATATTTAATCAATCAAAAACTTGACTTTCTTGACAATGACTTTCTTGTAGATCTTATATACAGCCAAAACAGTATCTATCTGGACTAAATAAATGAAGGTTACTTGATTTTTTTTTTTTTTACAAGTCCTACTCTACTGTAAAACATGCTAGCAATGTGTTACAACATGTTAAAAAAACTTTTAGAAACAAGCTAAAACATGCTAGTAATGTGTTAAAATGTTGAAAATGTCTAGACACAAGTTAAAACAAGCTATAGTTCCATTTGAACAAGCAAGCTGTCACGCGGTGCGGGGGTGGAGTGCAGGAGTGCAGGCTGAAGCAACAGGAGGAGTCCGGATAAACATGAAGATACTTAATTTATTCAAAAATACAGGCAGGAAGACAGGGTTTCACCGGGGAACATACAACGTAAGAACAACATCGACTGACAAAGACAGACTGAATAAGCTGCAACTAAATAGACAGAGGAATCAAACTAAATGGAGTGCAAACAGGTGAAAATGATGATTAACAGACGAGGAACAGGTGGCTGATGAGGGAGTGAGATCTGGAGAGGAAACAAAAGGATCCGGGGAAGCGTGGTGCAGATGACGAGACAAACAGGTGAAGACGAAGACTGTGACATCACTCCCCCCTCCCGGTAGGCGTGACCTCACGCCGTAACATCAGCGGGGAGGGGGGGTGGGCGCCCTGGAGGCTGTGGAGGACGTGGTCAGGCGCAGGCAGCCCCCCAGGGCGGAGCAGGATGAGGGCGTGGCCAGGGCGGAGCAGGATGAGGGCGTGGCCAGGATGGAGCAGGATGAGGGCGTGGCCAGGGCGGAGCAGGATGAGGGCGTGGCCAGGGCGGAGCAGGATGAGGGCGTGGCCAGGGCGGAGCAGGATGAGGGCGTGGCCAGGGCGGAGCAGGATGCGAGGACCCTTCGGGTGGCCACGGCGGTGAGAGCCCTTCAGGCGGCCGTGGCGGTGAGAGCCCTTCGGGAGGCCACGGTGGTGAGAGCCCTTCGGGTGGCCGTGGCGGTGAGAGCCCTTCGGGAGGCCACGGCGGTGCGAGCCCTTCGGGAGGCCACGGCGGTGAGAGCCCTTCAGGCAGCCGTGGCGGTGAGAGCCCTTCGGGAGGCCACGGCGGTGAGAGCCCTTCGGGCGGCCACGGCGGTGAGAGCCCTTCAGGCGGCCGTGGCTGGGACACTGGGCCCCCCCCAAAAAATATTTGGGTTGAGGCCCCAGGTGAAGGGCAGATGGGGAGTGGATGGTCTCGGGCTGGACGGTCTGGACGGTCTCGGGCTGGAGGGTCTGGACGGTCTCGGGCCGGACGGTCTGGACGGTCTCTGGCCGGACGGTCTGGCCGGTCTCTGGCTGGACGGTCTGGCCGGTCTCTGGCTGGACGGGCTGGACGGTCTCTGGCTGGACGGGCTGGACGGTCTCTGGCTGGCCGGTCTGGACGGTCTCTGGCTGGACGGTCTGGACGGTCTCTGGCTGGACGGTCTGGACGGTCTCTGGAGGGCTGGACGGAACCAGCAGTGAAGAGCACACAGACTCTGGAGGGCTGGACGGAACCAGCAGTGAAGAGCATATAGTCTCTGGAGAGCTGGACGGAACCAGCAGTGAAGAGCATACAGTCTCTGGAGGGCTGGACGGAACCAGCAGTGAAGAGCATACAGTCTCTGGTGGGCTGGACGGAACCAGCAGTGAAGAGCTTACAGTCTCTGGTGGGCTGGACGGAACCAGCAGTGAAGAGCTTACAGTCTCTGGTGGGCTGGACGGAACCAGCAGTGAAGAGCTGACAGTCTCTGGTGGGCTGGACGGAACCAGCAGTGAAGAGCTTACAGTCTCTGGTGGGCTGGACGGAACCAGCAGTGAAGAGCTGACAGTCTCTGGTGGGCTGGACGGAACCAGCAGTGAAGAGCTTACAGTCTCTGGTGGGCTGGACGGAACCAGCAGTGAAGAGCGTACAGTCTCTGGTGGGCTGGACGGAACCAGCAGTGACGAGCGTTCAGTCTCTGGATGGCTGGACGGAACCAGCAGCGAAGAGCGTACAGTCTCTGGAGAGCTGGACGGAACCAGCAGTGACGAGCATAAAGTCTCTGGAGAGCTGGACGGAACCAGCGGTAAAGAGCATACAATCTCTGGAGAGCTGGACGGAACCAGCGGGGAAGAGCATTCAAACTCTGGAGAGCTGGACGGAACCAGCGGCGAAGAGCATTCAATCTCTGGAGAGCTGGACGGAACCAGCGGTGAAGAACATTTAGTCTCTGGAGAGCTGGACGGAACCAGCGGTGAAGGGCCTTTAGTCTCTGGAGAGCTGGACGGAACCAGCAGTGAAGGGCATTCAGTCTCTGAAGAACTGGACGGAACCAGCGGTGTAGAGCATTCAAACTCTGGAGAGCTGGACGGGACCAGCGGTGAAGAGCATTTAGTCTCTGGAGAGCTGGACGGGACCAGCGGCGAAGAGCATTCAGACTCTGGAGAGCTGGACGGAACCAGCGGCGAAGAGCATTCAATCTCTGGAGAGCTGGACGGAACCAGCGGTGAAGAGCATTCAATCTCTGGAGAGCTGGACGGAACCAGCGGTGAAGAGCATTCAATCTCTGGAGAGCTGGACGGAACCAGCGGTGAAGAGCATTCAATCTCTGGAGAGCTGGACAGGACCAGCGGTGAAAGCTCGGGCTCGGCAGGGCTGATGGTGAGCGCAGGCTTTCTGGGAACAAGCATCAAGCGGGGGCGCCGAAACAGGAGTTCATGCTCAGGAGGACTGGACGGAACCAGCGGGGAAAGCTCGGGCTCGACCAGACTGACGGTAAGCGCAGGCTTTCGGGGAACGAGCATCAAACGGGGCCGGCGAATCGGGTGTAGAATCTCTTGGAAAATCCCGGCGTCCATGTTGCTTTTTGGTGGTCAGTCGATCTGTCACGCGGTGCGGGGGTGGAGTGCAGGAGTGCAGGCTGAAGCAACAGGAGGAGTCCGGATAAACATGAAGATACTTAATTTATTCAAAAATACAGGCAGGAAGACAGGGTTTCACCGGGGAACATACAACGTAAGAACAACATCGACTGACAAAGACAGACTGAATAAGCTGCAACTAAATAGACAGAGGAATCAAACTAAATGGAGTGCAAACAGGTGAAAATGATGATTAACAGACGAGGAACAGGTGGCTGATGAGGGAGTGAGATCTGGAGAGGAAACAAAAGGATCCGGGGAAGCGTGGTGCAGATGACGAGACAAACAGGTGAAGACGAAGACTGTGACACAAGCGAAAACATGCTAGCTCCATGCTAAAATGGGTAGCAACGTCTATCTGTCCAGCTTTGATTGTAGGCCTATGCCTATATCTTTAAAACCATGCTAAAACATGTAAGCAATAGCAACATCTTAAAATCTGTCTATCTATGTATTAGGGGTGTAACAATATATCGTGCCATATCACAATACAAAAATGCAACAATACGTATCATGGATAGTGACAAAATGTCTCGTAGCTAGTCTCCCCAAAATAAAAATTACTGTGTAAGAAAAAAAATCAAGTTTATTTTACATTAAACTACTATATATAATGTTGATTATAATAATGCAATGGGTGAATATTTGTGGGTCCTGATGATGCCAAATGTCTGTTACCAGTAAAGTGGCCTATACATTATTTTAAATATATCTAGTCAGTGAAAGAGTGCAAGCACATTCATCTAAAATAATGCTGTATTTTCAGCTTCAGAATCATGAATATTTGTATTCTGGTGTCACCATTGTCCTTGGGTTACAAGCACCATTAAACCCACAATGTAATATCAAAGTTAGCATTTTAATCAACAGTACATTTTTTGTTAACCTTTTACCATACGTCTTGGAGTACTGCAATAATTTTGTATCATGATCTATCTATCTATCTATCTATCTATCTATCTATCTATCTATCTATCTATCTATCTATCTATCTATCTATCTATCTATCTATCTATCTATCTATCTATCTATCTATCTATCTATCTGCAAGATCTTACTCTCACACTCTTAGAAGAAATGGTTCTATTTAGAACCAGAAATGGTTACATTCCCCGCTTCATATATGGAACTCCAAAATGGTTCTATATAGAACCATTTTTTTGGTAAAAGGTTCTATTGGCCAAGTATGGAACCCTTTTTTTAAGAGTGTATAGAACCTTTTAGGGGTTCCAAATACATAGCGCTGATAGAACCTTTTAAGGTTCTATATAGAACCTTTTCTTCTAAGAGTGCAGGCTTTTATCCTCAGGAGGTATCGTCACGTGTCACGCTGGCGGGTTCTGATGGGATCGATCTACAACACTCCCATCCGTAAGAACGTTATGATTGCCGAGGTGAAGACTGTTGTCTACCACAGCAGTTACCTGCCCTTCGTCGACGCCAACATTGACGACAACAGTCGTGACATTGCAGTCCTGGCGCTGACAAAACCTCTGCAGTTCACTGGTGAGTTTTTACACCGAATTACTGAAAATAGTAACACTTTATTTTGATGGTCCCCTTTTGTTGTTGACTATAAGTAACATTGCATATAAGCTAGGGCTGGGCGATATATCGAATATGTACGATGTATCGTTATATTTTTTGAAACGATATGGAATGAGGCAATACCGTTTATATCGATACAGTAGTTTGATATGAGCACATCTGAAAAATAGCGGAGGTTGCAGTGTGAGCTGCTGCAGTGAAAGTAGCTAGGCTACGTAGTACAATTTGTCCTAAACATGACACAAGCTTATATTAATTGCGTCAAAATCACTTTGATATAGTTAACAAGTTTAAGGCAGCTTGCCGCCCTGTCAAATGCTCTGACAGACACTGTTGCTGACTGACAGATATACTTGCGCTGTTTAATCGTTTGAGATGTGGTGCTTTCCTCAGTGCTCAACTTACATTTCACATATTCTCCATCTGTAAATGTTAGAAAGTAAAGCAAATATGTCCATTTCACAACAAATATGTCCATGTCAGAAGAGGACGAGCTTCTGCAAGTGAATCTCCGCTAAAATTCATGCTTCCTTGAACGAGCGCCGGCGCGCGCATGCGCGTGAATAGTACTACGTAGTACGCAATAATTCTGACTAAAATAAACATATTGCTAAAATATTTGTTGTTGGAGAAAATAAATGTGCCATATGTGGAATTTTAAACCTACAAGTATATATTTTTAATGAAAGTGAAAGTGATTATAATGGGGTAATCAAATGCAGGCTAATATAATTAGTTTGTGCTTTTGTTTTTGTTTTTATTTTCATTTTTAGTTTAGCTTTTAGTCAATATAAAAACAAAAGCTTTTTGCACATAATATATTGCATAGCCTATATTATATTTGTTTCCATATCCTTCAATATCAACATTGTTTGTAGGATATCATTGGGCCGAATGTGAATATACTGTATATATATATATATATATTTTTTTTTTAATATAAAGATTTTATTTATCTAAATAGAAAACGTAGAAAGTACCGAGATATATATCGTATATCGCCATTTGACCAAAAAATATCGAGATATGATTTTTTGGCCATATCGCCCAGCCCTAATATAAGCTGTCTGCTTAATATCTGCCAACACTTTGTCTCCCCAACAGACATTTACTGACTATAAGTCACTTTGCAAGTCAACTTATTCTACTAACCCTACAACCTAACAGTCTATTACTGATAATGAGAGTTGGCATGTAGCTGCAACGTACTTCTAGACAACAGGATTTTTAAAAGGACCATTAAAAATACCATTAAAAAGTGTAACTCAGGAAATATCTGCACATTGAAATTTTCTTGGTCACAATCCGGTAAATATATATATATATATATATATATATATAGAAAATATCAGATTTGTTCTGATTGGCTGCCTTTTTGCTTTTGGTGTGGACAGAAAAATGATTGGAAACATTTGCTTTAACCTCTCTGAATAAAAGTGTCTAAATAGTATCTTAACACAAAGGTAGCTTAACACAAAGGTATTATTTATGAAATAATTTGTTTATAAAAGATATGTCTCTGTGTAACAAGGATCTTTGCTAGCAGCAGTTTAATTGGAGTGTGTTTTGCGGTGTTTTTCATAAGGTAGTCGTGGTATGTTTCAGGCCTGTCTGGGTGAACACACAGCATTATAGTAAAGCCTCCCTCTGGTCTCAGGTTGCTCTTCCTGAGAACAAAGCTCCTCTATTTCCACGCGGCCTTGAGTCGAAAACAAAAGACAGTACTTTTCCTGAAGGACAAAGCTTTTGCTCATATTCACAGTTTTCTGTACAGTTAACCAGAACGTTAAAAGGACATATCTTGGATTTTATTCTGAAAAGATTTCCCAGATAGCACACATACATCACGGAGACATCTATTTGACATTTAATCATAATCTCTTTTGGTGTTTTAGATTATATACAGCCAGTGTGTCTTCCGACCTACGGCCAGCGTTTGGCGGATGGGCAGATAGGTACAGTAACTGGATGGGGTAACATGGAGTATTATGGTTAGTAAAGTCTCATTCTGTGTCTTTATTTAAAGGTCACTGTTGTGCCGTATTACAGTGTTAATCATCTTTACGTGCAAATCGAGACTTGCTGTCTGTCTGTCTCTTTGACCTTTGTGTCAGTGACCTGTGCTTGAATGAACCGCGTGTGCGGATTGCTGTCAGTTCAGGCAATAATATCAACTTCCCTCAGTTTGTATAAACAGTAGACTTTCTTAAGTACTGTTAAGCACATAAAAGCACTTAAATTAATTCTTAAGTATAAAATACTTTTCTTGGTGGGGGAATATCTGGTTATGTTTAAAGAGTTTTATTCAGTCACATACTTCCAGTGTTGTTATCCCTTAATAATAGTAATAGTATTAATATTAGTACAATATACTTAATATAGTATTGAAAATGCAGTGCACTTGCATCCCTGGTTCAACAGATAAGGCTTAGGCTAGTCCCAGACTAAAATGCATGAGCTGTTTTAACTGAAAGCAATTTGCACTGGCAAATATACTTACAATATTTCAGTGCCATTGTTTTGTCTCGCGATTCCAACCAGTGAGCTTTATTTTTCTATGGTATGTTTATAAAAGATACATAAATGTCCTAAATGAACTAAGGCCCAAATCTGAGCCCTTTCTGTTTAACTGCATTCATTTTAAGTTACATTACATTCAGTATTTTAACTATATTATTTCCATAAGTACACCTATTCATTTTTAATTATTGTTTCACATAGAATTATTAACTAAATGTTTGTTAGTTTAAATAATACAATAAATAAAGTAAAATATACTGTAAACAAAAATATTTAACTTATTTTATTTCAGATTTTTCATTTTAATTTAAGTTTTGTAAGTGCAAATTTACTAAAACTAAAGCTGAAATAAATATAAATTAAATATAAAAATGAATATATATATATATATATATATATATTCGAAAGAATATAAAATTACTAAAACTTAAAATAAAATAAAACTAAAAATATTACTTTAATAATACTATAATAAAGATATATATGAGTAAATATTGTATAGTATATAATGATAATAAAATGGTTATACTTTTAGAACAGTTGTATGTATTAAATATTTATTCATGATGCTGTCCACTAACCTGCTAAGCTCTCATTTACTATAAACACATTACCTGTTTGTTCATAAACACTGAGAGGGTCACGTATTAGTAATTGAGAGCATGCCAGCCTTCATGTCATGTCAGAATGATCATATTTATAAGATTAATGCACATAAATACTGCCAATTTGCAACTGAAACACCAATGGAAAACAAGAGAAACGAGGCAAATTGGCCTGTATCATAGTAGTAAATTATATATAATCTTGTTTAAAATTGTTTATAATCGTGAATATCATGGATGTTTCCTGTGTAAATGTATTTGTGGTTATATTCGCAGATAATGTTCATGCCATGTCATAAATTTGTTACCATACCTTTTCCATGCAAATGCATGTATATCACAGGATACAATGTACCATGACATTCACAATTATAATTTTTATAACTTATCATGTCATTGTCCTATGTCACAACAGAAAAAAATGTAAATGTAACTACTTTTTAAAATGAGTAAGGCAATAGTGTAATGCCTTACACTCTTTTTAAGACACGAGGTTGAAAACTCTCAATATTCACTTAAGGATTGTAGAAGTCATAAACTTTTGTTTGTGCTTCGCTCTGACTTCCTCCTTCACATGTCTTTATTTCTGCCAGGCACTCAAGCTAACGTCCTCCAGGAAGCCCACGTGCCCATCATCAGTGACACTGTGTGCAATGGTCCTGATTACTATGACAACCAGGTCACCACCACCATGTTCTGTGCTGGTTATGAGAAGGGGGGAACCGACTCCTGCCAGGTACATTATCCACCAGTCTATGACATCATCAGTTTCAGGGGACACACCACCAGTGGTGTCTCTACATTAAGTGGGCCCCCTGTACAGTTTATTGCGTCTGTGTTCCAGGGTGGGTGTATATTCCCCCTCTGTAGAAATCGGGGAGATCCTTATGGGCCCTCCAATCATGCCTCTGGGCCCCCTGTTCATAGTCCCCATTTCCCCCCTTTTTTACCCCACCTGATTCAGATCATCAGCTCTTTAGGGGAGAGCTCTGTGAACTGAACAAAGTGTGTCAGATAAGAGACACAAACAAAATGTGCTGAGCGGTGGATCCCCAGGAGGACCAGGATTGGAAATCACTGAGCAGCACTGCACACCGCCACTAGAGGGAGACATTTAGAACCAATGTGGCTGTGAACTGATATGGGCTCTATTCTTGAGGACAGCGGTGGTGGTCCTCTGTAAGACCAGCCTTTGCCACCAAGTTGAAGCACTAAAATCGCTAAAACTAAAACTGAAATAAATTAAAAAAGAACTAACAAAAATGAAGAAGCACAACAAAATTACTAAACTGTAAAACAAACTGAAAAAAAAACTAAAAGTAAAATATAAAAATAATAAATATACTATAATTATATAGAATAGTACTAAAACAAACCTAAGAAACACTTCAGTGAGGCCCATTTGTTAAAGGGGCTATATGTAGGTTTTAACTTTAAAAAATCTTTAAGAAAGAGCCAACCATAATGTAACGGAAAGAATGACACCTTGACTGTCCACCACGGTTGCCTCTATCAGCCTGTAGGCTCAATTGTGTGTGGAGGAGTCGGGTCTGAATTGGCGCGTCATGCGCATTCTGGTCTACTTGGGCTTACATCCGTACGGCAGCCATTAGTAAGCAGCGGCAATCGCTAGCAGTAGCGTTATTAGTAATAATTTAGTATTATAACTAATTACTAGCATTTAGTAGTTATTTCAAATGAACTCTGCGGACAGAAAGCATGATACCATCTCTCATATGATGTCAGGGGGACAGTGGCGGTCCTTTTGTAGCAGCGGATGTCCTGTCTAAGACCAGCCGCTATCGTTTACTGGGGGTGGTAAGCTGGGGCACAGGCTGTGCCATGGCCAAGAAGCCCGGCGTCTACACCCGTGTGTCACGCTTTCTGCCCTGGATTTCTACAGCCATGAGGGTGAGTGGCACACTTTCATCAGCTTATCTACATGTCATTATACCAAACTTTACCTCACCTTTCTCTCACGTTTACCTCCATAGATGTATGAGAATTCCCCAGGAGTGCACAAAATGGCACGGGCGGTTACACCATAGCCATTTAGAGTGGAAAAATGTGTTATATGTGACTAAAATATTGCCCGTTGAGGTCAGATTGGTTTCTCGGATCTGTGGCTGTGATCAGACGTCTGATATGGATCAGATGTTCTGTGATGATCAACCTGTCTCAAGGACAAATATCTTTTGCAATATTTGACTCATGGAGGTCAAGAACCATTTCTGATGCTGGCAATTACCATACAATGTGTTTTATTTTTATTTTTTGAAAAAATCTGTCTCCGAAGTATAGTACCATAAGATGGTAATCACATTTGCAATTTTGGCCCAATCCAATACCACCCTTATATAATCATAAATATGAGTGTAGAACAAAACACTAAACTTGGTTAAGGTATTTGGCCAATTATTTCGCCAACTATAACAACAGGTTTTAATAAGCTAAACAAATGCATAGAAAAACAACAAACTCACAGGAAAAAGCGAACATTGACAATATAATCAATTATTAAGATTTCATTAGTTCTCTCTTGTTTTTGTATGCATTCATAATTTCTTTGTATGACAGCCTGGCCAAAAATGATGTCTGCACAATTTGCGTTATCACGATTAAAACAATTGACTCCATATACAACTATGCAATTACAAAATCTAATTTTTAATAATATTTAAATGAAGGGTGAAGATGTCAATTTTCCTAGGCCGGACATACGTTTTTATTTTTTATTTCATTTACGTGTGCGTGTGTGTGTGTGTGCGCATTTATCTAAATATATGCAAAAACATATAAATGAAATAATAAATATTTTTGTCCTAGTTTATTGCAGGTTTGTACAGCGTGTTTGGTACCAAGAATAATTAAATATATGGTCATGTTGGGCTTTAGTCAGATACAAAATTAATAAAAGATTAATAATTAAAAAAAAAGCATTTTTTTCTTAATTTGAGAAATAAAATGCTGCAGACATAATATGGTCTCCAGACAGCAAGAAAAATACAATTTATTTTATCACAATCCTAATCTAAGAAGGATTTTATCTCAATACAGTATTTATATCATCTGTTTAGTGACACAGGTACAGTACAGTGTATGCTATACTGTATACATAATAATATAGGCATAAGAGTCAAATCTTTAGTACATGAAATAATAAATAGGATTTTACTGAATAATACAGGATTCTGTGAAATGTGCTGTACTAAAATGGGTTTTGTAAATTTATATGGCCAACACAGTGAAAATGTTTCATGAAAACTTCACACTTCATGTATTTTACATGTATTTTATTTTCTGTGTTAAGCATTGATAAGATCCAAACCAAAGACTGGTTAAGAGAGCAGCATGAATAAACTCATAGCTGTGGCAGTCAGTATTCTTGCTTATATTGATGTACATATATGAACAGCTTCTTTACTATGCAATGCACTGGTTAATTCAAGATTATGTCTAATTTTATAAGCTGCTACATTGTTTGTTATCCAGATTTTGTACCATAACCTTCTGAATATTTTTTTTCTGTAATTTAGTATTCCCTTAAACCTGTCGAATCAGTCAAACGAGACAATTTAGCTCTTATTATATGCTTATTTTCCTGTTTATGAAAGTAGCTGATATGAATATATGTACAATATAGAAATTCTGACCTTTTCAATTCTTTTCAACAAATCTAAATGTAAATATAAATCGAAATATATGCCTTTTAAATACTGAAATAAAGACATAATTTTTTAATAAAAAACAATAATTTGTGGTTTCTTTTGTGCTTTTGAAACTTGACATAAAACCATCCGCAATGTTTAAATGATATTTATACATTCGCCTAAACGCCCTAAAGGATTATTAGGAACACCTGCTCAATTTCTCATTAATGCAATTATCTAATCAACCAATAACATGGCTGTTGCTTCAATGCATTTAGGGGTGTGGTCCTGGTCAAGACAATCTCCTGAACTCCAAACTGAATGTCAGAATGGGAAAGAAAAGTGATTTAAGCAATTTTGAGCGTGGCATGATTGTTGGTGCCAGGCGGGCCAGTCTGAGTATTTACAATCTGCTCAGTTACTGGGATTTTCACGAACAACCATTTCTAGGGTTTACCAAGAATGGTGTGAAAAGGGAAAAACATCAAGTATGTGGCAGTCCCTTGTTGATGCTAGAGGTCAGAGGAGAATGGGCCGACTGATTCAAGCTGATAGAAGAGCGACTTTGACTGAAATAACCACTCGTTACAACCGAGGTATGCAGAAAGCATTTGTGGAGCCACAACACGCACAACCTTAAGGCGGATGGGCTACAACAGCAGAAGACCCCACCGGGTATCACTCATCTCCACTACAAATAGGAAAAAGAGGCTACAATTTGCAAGAGCTCACCAAAATTGGACAGTTGAAGACTGGAAAAATGTTGCCTGGTCTGATGAGTCTCGATTTCTGTTGAGACATTCAGATGGTCAGAGTCAGAATTTGGCGTAAACAGAATGAGAACATGGATCCATCATGCCTTGTTACCACTGTGCAGGCTGGTGGTGGTGGTGGTGTAATGGTGTGGGGGATGTTTTCTTGGCACACTTTAGGCCCCTTAGTGCCAATTGGGCATCGTTTAAATGCCATGGCCTACCTGAGCATTGTTTCTGACCATGTCCATCCCTTTATGGCCAAAAGTATGTTCTCATGCTTACCAATGCTGTATTTATGTGATCAAAAATACAGTAAAAACATTAATATTGTGAAATATTATTACAATTTGAAATAATGGTTTTCTATTTTATCACATTTTATAATGTAATTTATTCCTGTGATGTCAAAGCTGAATTTTCAGCATCATCACTCCAGTCTTCAGTGTCACGTGATCCTTCAGAAATCATTCTAATATGCTGATTTACTGCGCAAGAAATATTTTTATTATTATCAATGTTGAAAACAGTTGTGCTGCTTCATATTTTTGTGGAAACCCTGCTCAATAAAAGCCTATATAAATATAATTGACCCCAAACGTTTGAACGGTGGTACTTATGTTGTAATCCTGAAACAAAGTTGGATGGAAAAAATGTGTCTTTCTGGCTGATGTAAATTTACATCACTGTTTTGGCAGTAAAATGCCTCATACTCAAATAGTTGTTCACAGAAAGGGAAAGCATAAAGAAATCAGTGCTAAGCACACAAGGAAGTGTAAAGAGAGCGACGTGTGCCGCTGTGAAGGTTGGAACAGGGTATGTCCCAGCCCAGCTTAAGACTTTCTAGGAAGGTTTCCTTGCAGATGAGCATCGTCCACGCTGTTTTCAACGCAGTGTCTAGAACGAGCACGGCTTTCATCCGCTCCACTACCGAGCGATCGCTCGAGGGACTGTACCAACACAGAGGGCTTTTCGTGGCCCAGTGACAACTGAGAAAATGAGAAGGATGAAGATACAAACCGCTGTCCACCTGATGAAGCTCCTGATCTTAGTGCTGCAGTTTGCTACGCTTACAAACGGTCTGTATTCATATTTCATTCGAATGCTTACTGTGATTATGAAAGATGGGATGCTTGGACATTTCAAGATCCTTGACTTTTAAACTTGTAATGGGATAAAAACATACAAATAGCTGTTGGTAAAGAAGGATATTTCAAACCTTTCTATTGTTTAATGGCTTGAAATGAGAGTATACTTTAATTTAATCTTTTATATTGACTTTACTGTCTATTTTGTGTATATACTCTTAAAAACAACAGTTCCAAAAGGGAGTTTTCCCAGTGATGTCATAGAAGGTTCCCTAAAGAACCTTTCAGTGAAGAGTTCTTAAAAGAAATATTTTTAAAGCCACTTAAAAGAACCTTTTGTAGAACAGAAAGGTTCCATGGATGTCAAAGTTTCTTTAAGGAACCATTGATGCCAATAAAAAACCTTTATTTTTAAGAGTCTAGGTGTGGCCATTAGAATAGTCAAAAAGTTGATCATTTCTTAGTCAAATCAGGTAAGCCCTTCTGCTTAAACTGTGATCTGATGCTTCTCCTCTGCATTAGGCCTGAAATCCATTGTACTTCCTCAAAACGTGACCTCGGAGACTGGAAAAACTGTCACCTTTGAATGTGGTTACAGTGACCTGAACTCGGAAAAAATTCGATTTTACATCATGGGTTCGAAGGTCAATGATTCTGTGAGTTGTCCAGGAGACGAAACCAAATACTTACCCGCTCAGGTGAAGAACTGACTTCTCTTTAAAATATTGTGGTGTACATTTTGTCTTTATTTTGACTTTTTTAAAAACATTTTATAATAACGGTGTCAAATGCAAACACAAATGCGCTGATCAACCATCAAAACATAGCTTTAAAAGTAGTAACTCTTTGCCTAGATTAGCCTATAGCTCAGTGTAACCCCTCCACCCGGGTCCTACTCGCCCCACTCCGAGCGGGCCTCGAACCCGGGTCTCCGGCGTGAGAGTCGGGCGCTCTAACAAGGAGGCTAAAGACTGCAGCCTCTAGCATCTGTCGCTACTACTACACAGCAACTACTAGCTGGCCTCCGTTACATCAGCATATTCATGTGGTGCATCCTGGGATGATTGTAAATTGGGCCCAAAACTCTTTTTTTCCCCCTACAATAACTTGGATCACATGTTTAAATGGGCAAGCTTGGCAAAAGCAGTCAACACTACAATATTTGCAATTAAAAAAATAACTTGATTACTTCTACGATGCTTTTGAAAACGCCCAGATGATGTCACTTCCAGGGTGTCACAAAATTATGGATTGTGTCATTTTAAATTGTAATACTTTATAATAAAATAATTATATTTAAAAAATTAGATATTAGAATAATTTTTATTAAATGTAGACAGGCACTCGCTCATTTTGGATCAACCCGCGCATCACTGGCGTGTATGTACACGCCGTTAGAAGTCCGACCAAAACAAAGCAAAATGTAGATCTACATCTGGGGAGCGATATTTTTTCCTAGGATGGTAGGGGAAGACTCATTAATGGTATTAACTCCAGTGACGGGTAGGTTTAGGGACAGGGTTGGGGTAGGTCATATATATATATATATACAGAAATGTAACGTTAAGTCAACGGCGTTTATAAACACGCTGAAAAGCGATTATGCGTGTTGATAGCACGCCAAAAATGGAAATACGAATTGGCGTGTCATACATACGCTGTCATTAGATCAGTCTGAGAAACCAATAGAAGATATTTTTGATCAAATCTGAGAGCTTTCTGTCCCTCCATTGACAGCTAAGCAACTACAACTTTGACACTTCAAAAAAGTTCATAAGGAGATCGTAAAACTAATCCATATGAATTGAGCGGTTTTGTCCAAATTTACTGAATGGACTTGATCACTTCAGATGATGAACAGATTGAATTTAGTCACATTCATCAACCTAAATTCAATTCATCATAAAAAGCGATCGAGTCACTTTTTATGTTCTCATTAAGAACTTTTTGAAGGGTCAAAGTGTCAGTTGCGTATCTGTCAATTGAGGGACAGAAAGCATTCAGATTTCATGTAAAAGAGATCTCTTCATCTCTTCATTTGTGTTCTGAAGATGAATGAAAGTCTTACAAGTTTGCAACAACATGAGGGCGAGTAATTAATGACAGATTAAAATTTTTTGGGTGAACTATCCCTTTAAGCCTCCGTAGAATTGTGAGATAAAAAGTCGCAATTAACTTTCTTATTTTTAATTCAGTAGCGGACAGCTTCCATAGCATCTAAATGATATGAAATAATCTTAAATATTTCTCCTTTTCTCAGTCAATGAAAGCTTACTGTTTTACTAAAAGCGGTGGACAAGTAGCTGCGTGGGAAGTCGCAGGAACATCAGAAGATGACAACAACACAGTTTTTTTGTGCAGGGTTAAAGGTGCTGATGACACAATCGGACACCTTTATGTATACGGTATGTTACTCGCAATTAAAAGCAATTAAGAGTGAACAGACAAATGCCTTCATGTCTCTCTCTTTCTGTGTGTGTCTTTCAGAGAATGATTCTTACTATGCGAAACTCATCGGATATGTGATTGGAGGATTTCTAGCCGCCCTCATTACCATCATTGCGGCTTATGTCCTGTTGAAAAGATCAGAGAGAGCGCAGCAATGCTTCAGTAAGTTTCTTATTGCTCGTGACATTTGGTTCTGTGTTTGACTGACTTTAATATATTTAACTTACTTGAGAGATGTTAAGTTATAGACAGGTTGTTTCTAAACTTTGGTCTCGTTTTTTTAGGGTCGGTGGGTGGAATCCAAGATGACGTGCAATCAACGCAAACAAAGCAATACTGAAACCCCGCTCACGCTTGAATGTAAATTTGAAGGGTTTGTACAAATATAGGACAAATATCATCATGCAATAAATGTAACATAGGCTACAACATGCAGTACAATTATCTTCTATACCAAATTTGAAAGAAGGGCCTGTGTTTCTGCAGGTTTGATTATTGTCCAGTAGGGAGCATCTTCATTACTCATTTCTTAACAGGGCATGTTTCTGGTCATGGAGGAACATTCTTATTAAACTATCATAACTGTCTTCCTATTTCTCACCCTAACCTTCCCCTTAAAACAAAGGGATATTGATCCAGGCGTCTTTCTGGCTAAAGCACTTTAAGCATCAAGCAACTCCACCTTTCCATAATGTTTATCTTACAAATATAAAGATCAGATTATTTAATCATGGATCTGCTGTTTATTTAATAGTCAAGTACTCTATGCCATTGTCATACCTACTGTTTACGTTATGCATTTATTTATTTATTTTATTTTTTGAATTGAAAGTAATTGACACACAACTTTGACCGATATAAGTTAAATATATTCTTTTTACACTGCTTTAAGAGGCTAAATGACAACTTTCCAGGACACAAACTGAGCCTTTTGGATCGTACTGACTGAGTAGATCAATAGTAGATGGGTCAATATTGACACAGGTGGTTCGCTGCACCCTGGAACGACTTTGTGCTTCTATTCTGCTATGTTTTCCATTGTAGATATCAATCCATGAGAATTTTAGTTTAGTTTCTAAAGATTCTCAAAGAAACTACGCATCTTAACATGTTTTGAAGCTTTGGATATTTGCATATGTACTCCAGCACACACACAAGAGATCACATTACAGCACACAATAACAACTCTCTATCTGGTTTAGCTCACAGTCAGATTTATATTTAATATTAGGCCTCGATATTTTCAGATTGTGCTCTTAACAATTACAAATGTAAACATTATTGACTGAAATGTAGATCTCCATTCTTCAGACATTCAAATGTAAAACATACTGTATATTTTATATTGTTATTTTTACCTACATTTTAGTTTGAATTTAAATGCTGTTCTCTTGTGAATGACTTCACTTTCTATTGAATGGGACTCTGACATAGTAATTTCTAGATTCTTCTTTTCAGATTTGTGTAATATGTTCCACTGACCTCATCAAAATACAGTAGACATATTATTGCGGCTTTTACTCTGTTTTATCAGCATGTACTTTTCATAAAGGTGATTATCATGTATAGAGATGTTTGTTTGGGGTCAGTTCGACCCCAGTGAGAATACATTTAAGGAAAATACAATAAAACAAATTGAAATCAAAAAGTGGCAGACATGTGTAGTGCATTTCTTTTGTGTGTACATCAATCAAATTGGTTTGTGAGAATTCATTGCATTTACTTGTGTTTCTAAGACCACCAATAGGTTTTTTTTCTCAGTTTAAAGAAGAAGAAAAAAACGTTCACATTTAGTTCATAGTCAGTTCTTTAAATGTAATGTCATTAAGAACATTAAACTGCTTTAGCTCTTATCATTTCGCCAGTCTTGGGTTGTTTGACAAATTTTAACACAAATAATGTTGAAAGAGTCATGTAAGCTGTGGATTCACTGACAGTTTTTCCATGTGAAATCTTTCAGAAGACTGCGTTTGCTGGAGATGCCCTAGAGAGCAGCTCCTCCCTGACTGCCTGTTCACTCTTGAATACTGTGGTTAGGAAATAGCATTTCTTCTGTAATGGTGCAGTAGGGCAGATTTTTGTTCTCACTGTGCATGATTGTAATCGGTACTGTAAAAACATCCACTTTATCAGAGCTTGTAGTGAGATTACTACAAGTAGACTACATTATTTTGTTCAAAGTTTTCTTTGCAGTGAATAAGATGATTCTTCAAGTGTACACCCTAAAAAGGGACATTACTTTGCTTATAACCACTCAATTGGTTGCTTGCCTTGATGCATTTCCAAAACAAATTAGCTTGTGAACATCTGCAAATGTGCTCAATTTTGGCAATGCACAATTAATATCAAATTGAATGAATAATATTTCCAGACTGCCAAAACATAATGATATATGCAGTGCCTTGTAAAAGTATGTAGAGTTGTAGATGTTACTACACTTTGAGTTAAGTTAAACTGTGCAAATTAAATTGAATGGGTATGATTTGGAAAGGTGAACACCTCTCAATAAAAGGTCTTACACCTGAAAATGCATATTAGAGCAAAAATCATGAGGTCAAAAGAACTGCCTATAGAGCTCAGAGACAAGACTGTGTCGAGACTCAAACAAACAAAACAAATCTGCTGCATTGAAGGTTCACAGGAGCATGTAGCCTCCATAATCATTAATGGAAGAAGTTTGGAACAACCAGTTGGGCCAGTTGCATGAACTTAGCCACTTTGTTAAGACTGTCTCTTAAGAACTAGTTTGGCCAACTAGAAGTTAGACAAGTGATAAGCAGTCTTACTTTTCCAACTCAAATTAGACCGATCTACCCTTTTATGTAACTGGCTTTAAAAAAGGATCAGCTTTGAAGAAAAAAAAGATGACTAACTTTTAAGACTAGTCTAAGTAGTTTATGCAACCGGCCACAGGACTCCAAACTGAGCGATTGATGGAGAAGGGCCTTGGTTAGAGTTGTGACCAAAAAAGATGGTCACTCTGGTTGAGATACAGGATCATACAGATATATGTAGATGGGAGAAAACCACAGAAGGACAAACATGACTGCAACACTCTGATAGGCTTTATGTGAGAGTGGCCATACTAAAGCCTCTCCTCAGTGAGAACGCATGAAAACTGGGGGACTCATCAGACAAGAAAGCTCAACGCAGCAAAATATAGAGTTAGGCTTGATGAAAACCAAGTCCAGATCATCCTACTCTAAGACAATGTAAGAGTGGATTATAGGCAACTCTGTGCATGTCATTGTGTGGCCCAGCCAGAGCTTGAACCTAATCCCAACATCTGGAGAAACCTGAAAATGTCTGTCCACCAAAGGTCTCATCCAACCTGACAGAGATTGAGAGGATCTGAGAAGAAGAATGGCAGAAAATCGCCAAATGCAGATGCTCAAAGCTTGTCGCACCATACCCAAAAATACGCGTTTCAAGTTAAGGGTATAAAAAAAAACTTTTAAAATGTACTTATTTCAGTTTTTTTCTTTTTAATTAATTTGCAAACTTGTCACAAACCTGTTTTTTTTTTTTTTTTGCTTTGTCAGTGTAGATTGAAGAGAAATAAATAATTTTTAGTTGTGTAACAAAGCAGCAACATGACAAAATGTTTAAAAAAATTAAGAGGCATGAATCACAAGGCACTGTATATGTATATTCATTATCTTATTTTTTTAAATAAATACAATATCAAAATGATTGAGGCCATTTACAGAATTACAAATCTCATATATATATATATATATATACACATCAAAAATATTGCAAAATATTTATATATTATATAGTTATTATATAATTATTATTTAATAAATTGTATTCTTGTTTTTTTGTTTAATATACATTTAGTCATATATTATATAATGAAATATATTGTAAAACATATTTATATATTTTTTTACAATTATTTTTTCATGTTTTTTTTTTTTTTTTGCCCATAGTGTCACAATACTGTTGACTGTAGCGTAAAGGACATTCGCTTTAATACCTCTAGTAAAGAACATTTAAAGGACATTGATTTGTCGGTGTACTCATGCTGGCCTCAATCTTAAACAACTTTAAAGCTGTGTTTAATTCGTCAACACACAGGTCATGTTTTGGGCAAAACAGTGGACAGGATGACGTGTTGCCCACACCCAAAATTCATCGATCTGATATGCTGGGCTTTGTTTATGTGCATACAGTAAGGAGGAGTTATTTTTAAAGGTTATAGAAAAGACAGAAAGGTTGTGAGTTAACTCTACCTGAGGAGCATCATCCAACATCTACCGCCTCGGAGAGCCATCAGTTCCTCTGCTAAGGTAATATGACGCTCATTTTATATAATGGATTGCACTAAATGTGACATGGGAAAGATGTAATGAAGAATTACCTCCTGTAATATTATTGATTTAACTTGCCTGCCAGTTAGGATCCTTTGAACATTTTCATTAATGTTTGATTCAGTGCCATTTGTGATTAAATACATAATCCATGGTCTAAGTTATTCATTTAACTAAAGATTAAAAATGATTAGATAAAGATTCCTCTCAGAATCAGGCCGAAAGCTGAAGGTGACCCCATTGCATTTAAGATATGCAGACATTTTGAAAAATTGGCTGGCTGGACCAAGTGTAGGTCATAATAAGAGAACTGAATCAGTTGATTAAACAATGATCTGAATCAACTGATTCATAGAAAAAGACTCAATTGCTCATCATTGCTACTTCTGACATGGCTATGAAGTCATTCTCTCTCAGAATCAGGTCCAAAGCTGAACCCATGGG